>CABHPQ010169811.1:0-24931 GCA_902168405.1 Peromyscus aztecus
AGAAAGAAAGAAAGAAAGAAAGAAAGAAAGAAAGAAAGAAAGAAAGAAAGAAAGAAAGAAAGAAAGAAAGAAAGACATGGTTGCCATTTCCTGGAACAGGCAGGACAGAACCATTTGTGGTTAAGGTTACAGGTGAGGCATTGCCCAATCCTTGAGAAACAGATTTAATCATACGCAGGAATGACTATAGTTTGTCTTTACTATAAGATCGCTTTCAAGTCCAAGATGGAGGTAGGCTGGCTCATCACAACCTACTGAGTCTATTTAGTGTTGCTTGTAGGGGCATGTGTTTAGAGCTGAGCATTTGGAACTGAATAACCTATCAGGAGTCTCCATCCTGAAGAAAACTGATCCACTCTCAGCATTCATTAAGTACTTATAGCCCTTCATCTAAGGTTGAGGCAATGGAACATTTCTCATATCCACAATGGCATGTCAACTGGCATGGTCATTATGAAGGCTTTATTTAGACAACCATATCTGAACAATGTCTTTTAAAATCATTTGAAATTTATGTTTTTCTGTGAAATTAAGTTACCAGCCTATATAATTATGTAATTTTATTTTATTTTATTTATTTTCCATTTTTACTTATTTTTCGTTATTTTGATTTAATGTTTTAAAATATGAAGCACATGGTATAAAATCTTATTGAACATGTTACATAAATAATTTTTTACACATTATTAATCTGCTTGATTTTAAGAAGTGGTTTCAAGAGAACTGGAAAAGAAATTGCTGTTACTTAGATTATATCATAGAAAGGTCTTCAAAGCTGAAATAGCTATTTAGTGAGAAAAGAGGAGAGTGAAGAAAGAGCAAGGAGTAGGAAGATAAGACAAAGGAGGAGATGAGGGAGAAAAGGAAGAGGAGAAGGAGTAAGAACATGAAGGCGACATGAAGAAATCTTCTGCTTGAGGAGACAGGGGTAGGCTGTCCAGACTGCTAATAAGCAATAAACCAGTAGAGTGATGTTGATGTTTGTGACAGTAGATAATGCTGGAAGAAGCTGACATGGGGATTCTTTACAAATCATTCTGAAGTGCATCATTGGGGAAAAATCAGATAAGAGTTAATATTTTCCCAAGACTTTAGATCACTCTAAGAGCTGAATTGATGTACCAGGCATCTTGGAGTTTAAATTTGCCCCCTAACAACTCGGACTCCAGTCCTTTATCCTTGGAAGCAAACTTAAGGCTTAGTACAGGCTCAATAATGCATGAATAAGTAGCCATATTGATTAACTGAAAGAAGACCATGTCTTTAAATACAACATCCATATCTTCTGCATCACTTCAATCATATACATTTGTTTCTTTTTATATATGGGCATGATATTGTTTCAGCCATAAAATTATTTTGTTTTACTTGGTGAAAAGTAGTGTGTTAAGTCTACACTGTCTCTGGCAGCAAGCAGAGGATTTGTTGATGAGATTGCTTATTGGGAACCCTCTCCTCATTTAAACACTGCCAAGGAACCTATTGGAAGGATGTCTCCATCAGTGCACCCATCAGATTAGAGGGGTCATTCAGAGAAACATTAAAGCCACCTCCATCATAACGTGTAAAGTGAGGGGATCATTCAGAAAACATGCCAGATACTGAAAAAAGTTCAATGAAACATAGACCATAAAAGAACTAAGCTTCCTCTGAATGAAACGACAAAGAGAAGCAATATGGGGACAAAGGAATATCATATAGGAGAAATGAATTCTAAATAACTGTAACTGGGAAGCATCAGTTAAGACAGTGTGTTCCATTAACTACCAAGTCTGTGATGGAAGGATTACAGAAGCCGTAATATTTATTAACTTATTATTCACTAAAATGAACAGTATTATGCCTTGATCAGAACATAAGATGACCAGAATGGTAGGACTTACACTTGCTCATCTTCTAGATTTTTCCAACAGTCACACACAAGTTATTCTGCTCTTTCTGATCCCAAGCCCTTTGCCTAGGATGTGCCTGGCTTTGCTGAAGGACAAACACTTTGCCAGAAGGATTTTGAATAAAGCTACTTAATTATGCATTATTGAGCCTAAACTAAGCCTGAACTTTGCTTCCAAAGATAAAGGACTGGAGCCCTAGCTGGTATGGGGTACATTTCATCTCCAAGAAGCCTAGTGCATCAATTCGGTTCTTAGAGTGATCTAAAGACAATTGGGAAAACATTAACTCTTATCTGATTTTCCCAGTGATGTACTTCACACTTAATTGTAAGTGTCTTTCTCCAGGGTGAACAGACCTGGATGTGTTTTATCAATACAATGCCACATAGCACATATCTCCTGCCAACTGTGCTTCATTAGTAAAGATCTGTGAAAGGATGGGAAATAAGCACATGCACAGAACGATCCTTAATTTTTAAAATCTCAGAGAAAATAAAAACAAAGCTCTACCCAGGAAAAAAAAAATATGATGCGCTTCCCGAGGCTGAGTGGGGCTGTCTCTGGTTCTGTTGCTCCAACCCCCACAATTACCCGAGCATCAGGGAGTTTACAGTTGCCAGAACAGACTGAAAAACCAGCAGCAGAATCTTCTGTATTTAACGGACACCTTCCATTTCCCCCTTCTCTTCACCCACGCTTGGTTCTGGTACCTTCAGGAGGAAATGTGGTCCTCTGCAGATGGATGGATACACTGCGAAATGCTGCTGCCAGACTTCATTTGGAAATAGGACCTGCCAGTCTTGCTTGTGATTTCCTGCTTACAGGGAATCTGCTGGGACTTGCTCTCTCTCTATTAATGACAAATCCTAACAGGTGTTATTTTCCTGTCAAACTTTTCATTCCTTTTGTGACTGGTAGACAATTTTGAAGACTTGCCGTTTATCTTTTACTTCTCTCTCCTCGGGTTCCTATCCTTCCCCCGCGGTATTCGGATGCTTGTGAAGTGGGTGTTGTGAGTCTGAACCTCGGCACGGTATTGCTATTGGTTCACCTTCCTCTAGACATTGAGAAGTTTCTAAGCTTCTCGTCTCAATCTACGCCTCATGCAATAAGAAATATCCCCCAGCAGTGGGTGAATCTTTCAAAAATTTCAATGTCTATATTTTTTCCATTTTAAGCTGATTCTAATCTAGGCTGTATTTACAGGGATCACAGGCTCCAAAGCATTTGGGAAGGAAAAATATATTTTAAATAGTAGGTTTTGCAAGGCCACTAGAACTATCTTCCATAGACTACAAGATGTTCCAGGTCTACTAAGTGATTTGTCTCATCTGGAGGAATCTATGACAGTAACATGCCTCTCATCTGAATGATTCAGCATCTCAAGGCCTTATTTGTATACATGCATCTGAAGAACACACTGAAAGTCACTCAGAGGTGTGTGCGGTGTAAACCTAGCAGTGTCCTCCTTGTTTTGACCAGCAGGGAATTGATTGGCATGCTCAGACCTGTTTTGATCAGAATTTTCTCAACCTCATTTTCTTTTTATGGATTAATATAGTCCAGCAATTTAAAATATTATCTCTCATGGGCCACTAAGGAGACCAGAAGATGTCCCTTACTGCAATGTCCTGCTCTCTCTCTCTCTCTCTCTCTCTCTCTATCTCTCTCTGTGTGTGTGTATCTGTGTGTCTGTGTGTGTGTGTGTGTGTATGTATGTGGTTGTCAGTGCACATTGGAGGCCGTAATGCACCTTCCTAAATCACTCTTCCCTTTATTTTTATTTAAGTTTTTATATATATTTTAATCATATTCTTCCCCCTTCACGTTTTTTTGAGACACAGTCTTTCACTGAACCTGGAGTTTACTGATGTGGCTAAACTGGCTAGCCAGTGGGCTGCAGGATCCATCAGTCTCCATTCACCTCTACCTCAGCACTGTGGAGACATTGCCAGCTTTTCCATGGGTGCTGGGGATTGAAACTCAGGCCCTCAGACTTTGATGGCGAGTACTCAGTGGACTCAGCCATCTTCCAAACCCCCAATATCTACTTTTAAGCTGAGAGTCTCTGGGGGTTGTGTCTATCTTTATCAATAACTGCAACAATTTTAACCTCCATTCATCTTATATGCTTTAAGAAAGGAAGCTCTTATGTGTTTATACATAAGAGCTACAATGTTTACTCAGTTCACAATGTTTTATGTAAAAAGGATACAAGAAATACTCTGTTATTGCATCAAAAACACATATATGTAATGGAGAGCTACATTATTTAGCAAAATATTTGTAAGATTCCTTTGGTCTTCTTGTTTGATCATGACAGTTGGATATCGTATAATAAAAAAAACATTGATAGTAATATACATATGTAGGCATCTTGCAGCTTGCGTGTGTGTGTGTGTGTGTGTGTGTGTGTGTGTGTGTGTGTGTACCAGGATCTATGTTCAATGATAAAGCTTTAATAATAATCTATTACTCTTCGCTCACGTCTACAGTGATTTTTGTCTGAGCACATGTAGTATTAACATTTTAGTCATCCCTAGGAGGTTTGCTATGCACAACTCTATGTGGATGCATGTATGATATTTATTCTTTTATCTGAAATACAGAAAAACATATTGCTTTACAGGAGGCTAGAAATGAAGCAGCTCCATTTGTCTTTTGCAAAGGACAATGACCTCTTCAGGGATATTCTCCCTCTGGCATCTTGTAATGCTTTCTCTTGTCTCTGATAGCACTGTGTCAATCTGTTGTAATTATGACTTACAAGCCATTTATTTGGACCATTTTGGCTATATGCAATGGGGCTTTCATATCCTTTTGTTTTGTTTTATTTTTTCCATCTCTTTTCAAGTTGGGGATTCTGGCCTCAGTTGACACCTATAATTATGATAATTTCATGGAATAATAAGAACTTCTCGTATTTAGCATTTTTCTTCCTGCATTTAAGGTCACTGCCCCTTGAGAATAGATGAACACAAAGCTTTTAGCTTTTTGTTTTCTATTACTTTCCTTATTTCAATCTTCAGTTCATCTTAAATACTGCATTTGATATGGTCTTTAAAATGCTTTATATTTGTGCATAAGAAAGACTGAAGCCTAAACGTAATCCATGTCTTATAACCAGATTTTCAGAATTCCAATAAATTTTGTCTTTGAGGCAGGTGGTATGTAGCAGGAAGATTTTGAGATCTCTAGAAATTTATTCAGCCTTCAAATTAATTCAGTAATGCTATCTATTCTGAACTGAAATTAAGGTTTGAGTCAACATGGCAAAGCTATGTCTAGTGGCTGAGGCTGAGACACAAGGTACGATTCCATGACGACATGTAAGTCGTGTGAACTTACCAGGTTTGCCGTTGTAGCCATCACAGAGATTCTGTCTGTGCTGCAAAAATATTCAAAAGAAGACATTTTCCTCCTTTGAGATGTTTCTAGAAACTCCCTGTACTTTACTATTAAGATAAGCACCGCAGTTACTAAGATGCTGCTCTTTCTGGTTTTCATTTTCTCCTTGCCCAATTAATCCTAAAGTGGCCATAGGGCTTCTCTTTCCTTCATAATTTTTGTTCACAGATCAGATAAAAAGCTGAAAATAGAGGAAGAATTTCATTCTGCAGAAAGAGAGAGGAGTAGAGAGGGGAGAGAGGGAGGGAGGGAGGGAAGAAGGGAGGGAGGGGAGGAGAGAGGGAGGGAGGGAGAGCAGGAAGGAAGAAAGAGGACTTTGTATGTGGTGTAAATCAACTGTAGAAATTATATTTTCATGATTTCAAACATGAGGTTTCAAAGCAAACAGCTGGCCTGTTTTAAGGATGAGGAACTAATTATACAAGGGACATGCTTGAAAGTAGAGAGCAGTGTGACAAGTGGCTTGTTTACCTCCTGCAGCCCATCCTTCTCCATCTCAGAGGAAAACAGAGTTTGCTGGCACACACATCTGTAGCTCTGGAGATTGTGATCCACAGAGTAAACCATTTTATTTTCCTCTGCTTTGCCAGAATTTTATGTGACCATAGAAAGAATCTGAGAATTAGGTATTTTTCAAGGATGCTCAAAATAAAAGACACTAAGAGGAAAACAAAATGAGCCACCATCACTTAAAATTTGCTCTCTCTCCAAATTAGTAATAGGCAAATGATTGACTTAGACTAGGTCAGGTGGTAAGTGTCTCAGGTATTAATTATTTGTCCAGCCTTACTATTTTAGGACAGTTAAAATGAAGGTATCAGGTACATTTCTAAGAACAGGCTAGCATAATATTAAAAGAGCAGTTAATTTCATGATGTCTCATAGTTTTCAAATATATCAGAGACCTCCTATGGACTCATTTAGAAAAAATCAAGAGTATTATTAAATATAATAAGTACTCATCATATGTCTCACCAAATTCTATAACCTTTCCAATTGTGCCCTTTTATTTTCTAGGTGTTAAAAGCTTGATTGTTTTAGCAACTGAAAAGTCTACCTACTGCATTTTAGTTTTGAAGAAAAAGTAGTTCCTTCTTTGGCATTTCTTTCTTCCTAGTCAAATTAAATCCTCAGCTAAATGAATTCAAATAGATCAAAATATTTAACTATTAAACAAGCAATCAAAGGACAAAGATTAGTATATATAATGACAGCATTATTATTGCCTAGAAAACCATTTTAAAGATTACTAATAATATGGATTTTTTTAATTGATAGAAAATTGTTAATTTTATATGAATGTATAAGGTATGGGAAGAGATATAATGACATGGTTTTTAGGCCAGATATACGATTTAATAATATGCATCTGAGTCCTTTACACTTCACTGTCTTCCTGGTTCTGTAGTTATGTCCTCTGGCTGTGATGACTAATAGTCTGGACCAACACAGTTAACCTTTCCTCTATTATCTATTTATACATCACCTCTCTCATTCAGCATATACATATGTATTCAACTTATTTGGCATGCACATGTACCATGTACTGTGTTGAGCTTTTTTTTTTTGTACAACTATTCCCTCCAAATTAAAACATTTCTTCCTAGAGGGAGGAGGAATGAGTGTTAAGATTCAAAAAGTAATGGAAACTAGCTAGGTTCCCAAATCCCAGCTTGGCTGACAAGAAAGACGTTCACTAAAGTTACCCAAGGAGTAGCTCTTTCTGAGGGTAAGAGTGTTTGAACAGCCAAGTTAGCTTCAAGTCATTCAAGGAGCTGCAGGGATGCAGCTTTCATGAGTTGTGACCCATACTGAGGTAGGCTTCATGCTGATGAGGCTGCTTTTTAGTTATCTATATTCCTGTAAAGAGCTCCTCATCCATACTGCTGTAAGTCACCCCAATAAACTCATTCACTAAGATGATCTTGTTTTGAACTCGTTCCTTACTCTGTTGTCAGGAACCTGTCTGGAGTGGATGGATGCTTCTTCATATCTCCCAGGAAAAGTCATACAACAGATGTGAAGAGTGTGATAGAAAGATCTTGAAACCCTCGACTACAGTGCGGAAATGGAACAAAGACATAAAGTTATAAACTTCATTATTTCATTAAATGTTGATAGAGTGTAAATGCAATATTTTTAATTATAGGGACTAGAGGAGTGTCTGTTCAGAGTGACATCCAAAGGTCTCTGAACAGAAAGAGAGGTTTCACACTTGATCAATGAAAGCTTAATCAATTCACTTCATTGAAAGGAAATGCTGGAGAAAATAACCATGTTGAGAATAATTATTTGCTGTTCTCTGGGATTTTCTTTTACCTTCCTTATCTTCTTAAAGACTAGAAAATTAAATATCAAATAGATGCTACTCAACAAAATTATTGGTCCAGTTTTCCAGATACCAAGAGAAATTACTGTCCCTGTCAGTGATGCCTCTTTCTTTAAACTTGGCTTCATTTAAACCTTGTCTTACACATGCATCTAGTGATATGGGTGCTGCTGTTGAGGAGGGGCTTGCACTCTAGATCTTTTGCCCACTGTATCCCTTGGGAAACCCCTGCACCTTTGACTCACCCAACAAAATTCATGTGTGCTCATAAGTTAATTCCTGCAACTTCAAAGACCTAGCAAATCATCTATGTCACTCCCTAGCACAAATGGTTTGCTATACAGAAAACCTCCTAGAACACAAGTCTATAGGAGGAAGAAATGATGGGGAAATATTGTACAGAATGAGAAATTTAGAGAAAACAGAATTATGTGTTATTTAAAATTTCTATTGACAAATGTCAACAGCTTGACGAACTCAGCCCTACAGAAGAGACAATTGACATCTATTTATGTTTCGGATATTTGGCGATTATATACTTATTCATCCAGAGAGAAGGGGGATTTTGACTAAATTTCCAGCTCAGGCACTTGTTTCCAAGAAATCATGGACTGAAACAATTTAAATCCCTCAAAAGCCAATGGAATGTTATATTTGATAAAGAAAGTATGCTATCTAAACATTTAGTCAATCTCTTTCCCCAAATTCACATAGAGAAACAAATTACCATAGTGGTGTGTTTGGAAAAGATAGACCATAATGTTGTGAAAGGTCACAAATTATGGAGACCTAAGTATAAAATCGTTATTATTTCAGCTTCCTCCTTGTTTTTCTAGCAGCTACTATGGCAAGGAGATATCAGAAAAAAGACATTACTATGCACTAACCACTACTGTCAGTAAAAACAACCATCGTTAAACAAAAATTGTCATTCTTTATACATCAAAGATAATAGAAGATCCATTGACCCAAGACTTGATCATTCAGTCCTGTGTATTAAACCCATAATCAAGAATAACAATTTGCTAGACAGAAATAACTTTGTGGAAGCTGAATTTTACCTGTCCATTTCTGTCACTTAATTTTTTTAGTACATTTACTTATTTACTTCTTATTTTGTGTATGCATGTAGAAGTAGAAGACAACAGGAGACTTGGCTCCTTTAGTCTACCATGTGGACTCCAGGGATCAAACTGAGGTCATTGTCTTTGCAGTAGACGCCTGCACCCTTTTCCCCTTTTGCTTCTTTGAACACATACTCCCAATTAGATCACCCAACTAGAGTTTCAAGGATGCAAATCAATGTCAAGGACCTGCAAAGGAAACAGATAATAATTAACATGTATGAAATGTACAGAAACTGCTCTAGTTCAACATTGGAATGTTTCTTACTGCTTCCCCTGATTCTTCTATATCCTTTAATCTTTTGCTCAGGCCCCTACTCCTCATCAAGTTCCCATGGGAGGCTAACATCATTTAAAACTGTTTGCCCTAACTGAAATGGTGTTCTCCTAAGGGTCAGGACACTGCACTGGTTCCATAGTATGGACTGAATCCATAGAAACACAGATATAAAACTGCCAGCATTGAGAAGACTGGTGACTAGGCAAATCCTGGTCCTAGATGAGTGCTTTCTAAGACTGGGTTGGCTTTTAAACATACTTCTCTCTTACTCATTCAAGTTCATAGTCATCTATAGGTATCACTGAAAATCAGTGTCATTTGACACTGACTTCAACATAATCTGTTCAAGTGCAAAAGTTTTGGCATGGGCATGTTGTAATGGAAGAAATTTATTGAAGTAGGGTAAAGCTGGCATGAATCAGAGCAACTATCCTGCAGCTATAACCCTAGTCAGCACAAAAAGCACTACTTTTGGCTTTTCTTCCAATGTTATTGAACCTTACAGGAATGAGATAAAATTGTATCAGCTATGAAGTATGGAAAATAAAGGGAGAAAACCAAATATGAGGGAGTATCTAAGAGAAAAAAGCAACTAAAGCTCAGACAACTAACCATGTTTATATAGGGGAAAGTGCAGGGAGCCCTCTATAACGTCAATTAGAATTATCATAGAAGTAAGCAGAGATTATAACTGCTGTCTTCCATACAGGAAACAGAGAGGCACACTGAAGTCTGCCAAGGCAGCGGTAGCTGTAGCAAAACCCAACACACTTCAGAGGAGAATACAAATTGTAGACTCTATGCCCGATCACGCACAGGTTTATTCTAGAAAGGCTCATGGTGACAAGGGTTGGTGAAGACTGCACAACTAGAACTCTTGTGGTCAGCTAAGTTGATTGAGTAGTGAAGCAAACCCTTTCAAAATAGTTTTCTAAAAAGTTAAACATACAACAACCAAGATATTCCTCTTTCATGTGTTTATAATGAGTATGTGTGTGCATACAGAATTTTCAATCTAGTGTCCTTAGACATTTTAGTTAATATACTTCCCAAACTGGAAATGTCAAGAATGCACAACTGAACATACAAAATGTGTGAGTGATGCATGCAAAAAAAAGGAGAACAATAAAGATCCCCTGCATCTATAACCGCTGTGTTGAAAAAGTAGAGACAGTAGGATCCCTGTAGTTTACTGTCAGCCATTCTAGCCTAAGGGTTAGGCTACAGTTCAATGAGAGCCCTGTCTCTAAAATAAAGTGGAGAGTTATGGAGGAAGACACCCAATGCTAACCTATTCATATTCATGTAATGCATGCATACATTTGCACACACACACACACACACACACACACACACACACACGCAAGCACAAACACATATACAAATCCTCATAAGAAAGTAAGTAAATATTTTTAAATTTAATTTTGTGAATATTTATAAAAGTGATAAATCCATACCAAGGTTAATTTTAAAAGAAGAAGAAAAGAAGAATGAACACGAATAATTGCATCTGGAGTGCAGAAGATAGAAAACCACAGAGCAGAAAATTTGATCCTTTATGTAATGAGTTTTCTGGAAATACCATTTGCCAAAACCTTATCGAGAAAAAGCAACCGTAAATTCTCAACAAATATATAGGAAGTTGTCTTTCCCACCAATGAGCATACAAGGGTTTCTTAATTTGTAAATAGAAAGAAAAATTACAGAAGAAAGGAAATCTGACAAATTAGACTTAATGTGAGACTATCTCATCACAAGACACTATGTAGAAATGAACAGTCCTGCCAGGGACTGGGGAATATGCCTGCATTTTATGTGTGCATAATGAACTTACATCCAGAAGACACAGAAGTTCCTTTAACTCAGCAGCAGAAAGAAAACAACACAGACAGACAGTGGACTTCAGTAAATACCTCAAAAAGAAAAATACAGAAGTGATCTAAACCTGTGGACAACTTCTCAGTATGACCATCAGAGGAATGTTGGCTAAAAGTACCATGAAACATGACTGCTAGAATGACTTAAAAGACTCACACATGACTTAAGAGGTGGCAAAAATATTTAACACGCATTTTAGTGAAAGAAATATAGTTTCCATTTCAGGAAGCTATTGAACAGTTAAAGTAAGCTGGAGGGGAACACAGCAGATAATCGATGCCTCTGTTGAAAGATGTAGATATGTGTACGTAGAAAATGAAGGAACATTTTTGATGATATAATATATGCTAATAAAAATCCTAAAACCAAAGAAAGAAATGAACAAATTCTAGAGCAGTTCTTACAAGGTGAGGTAGTAACTATGCATCTATAGGATGAATAAAATCAGTCACTGTGGGTATTTGCACCTCTGATGAAATATGTAATAAGTATGTACTCTCACATTGAGAGTACTGTGTCTCAATTTGGACATCAGTGAAGATGAAGTCATACGACCAACATTATTAACAGAATTCTCTGTAGGGTCCTATAAAAGAGAATAATTTTGTAGACATGAATAGTTTGAAAAATTATTTCATGAAATGTTAGTAGAAAAAAAAATCCCACCAACATCTCTACATACTTCATTGTTTGGGGCCTTCTTAAACATGAAAACAATTCAGAATTTTCTAGAAGAAGTAGCACAATGCTGATGTAGCATGAGTCTTAAAAGTCTTATTAATAAAATCAAACCTGGAGTCAGGTATTGGGGTGAACACTGAATGATCAGAGAAACAGAACAAGTCACAGCTACCTCACATCGCCAGTTCCTCAGCTGATCCTGTTTCCTCAGACTAGAAGCCTCTGAGTCCTTATCCAAATGAATCTCAGCTGAACTCCTTCTCGAAAGCCTGAATGCTTAACCAGCCTAGTTCCTAGTTTTCATGCCTTATATACTTTTCTGCTTTCTGCCCTCACTTCCTGGGATTAAAGGCTCACTTCTTGGGATTAAAGGCATGTGTCACCATGCCTGGCTGTTTCCAATGTGGCCTTGAACTCACAGAGATCCCGACGAATTTCTGCCTCTGGAATGCTAGTATTAAAGGCGTCAGTGCCACCATTTTCTAGCCTCTGTATCTAGTGGCTGTTCTGTTCTCTGACTCCAGATAAGTTTATTAGGGTGTACAATATTTTGGGGAACACAATACCACCACACTACAGTCATCCATTTGATGACAGACCAAACTCTCGGTATCCAGTCTCCTAGCAACCTCTCTCTGGGGGCATTTCCCAGGTGACATATTGGAAAAGTGGTTGACTTGATCTGTTGGATACTCAGCCTCTGCCTTCTCCAGCCATGTGGATGTGATAAACCTTTCTTCGGGGGTAGACATGCAATGAGCAAAGGACACAGATGTGTTTCTTTTGGTCCAGAGATGCTTCATAGGTTTGTTTCTTCCCTGGTCTGTTTTCTCTTCTGCTTTCCAGCAGTGAGATTGTGGCCTCTCCCACAGCTGAGTGGTTATGGACCATGTACCATTCAAAGGAAGCTTTGGATGAAGAGGAAAGCCTCACGTAGTGTCAACCTTAACCAAATGAAGCACATCCTGCAGTTCTCCCTGGGTACAGACATTCCCTCAGGATAGATGCTGTGTTCATTTATATGTTCCCTCTCACTATCCTGCTGAGGGTGACTTCCTATTAGATACTCATCTGCTATGTGCTGAAATGTACTAGTCTGCCTAAACACCTAAAGGCTACTGTGGCCACTGGGTACTTAGTGTCATTTGTGATGTTTATACCACCAAGTAGTGTTTCAAGCATTAAAGGATTTTCCTTCTTTGTGTGAAACATAGGTCATTCCTTGTCCCAGGAACTGGCTGAGGAAATTAATTCCTATACATTCTCACTTACATGTCTTTGCTTGTTTGTCTATCAAGTTCTCAGCCAGCATATCTTCAACAATATCCATCCTGATGCATTTATTTCCTGAAGACCATATTAAGCAGGAGGATGTTCACCCATTCCCGTGAATGTGCTGACATCCATTGCCCTAAAGCACTGGAGAATACTATCTCATTGCTCTTACAATAGAGCCTCCACTCTGCCTCACAATGTCCCTTGTCCATTCTCCTTAGGAGAGTTGCTCTATCAGTCACCCTCCTGGGCCCTACCAACTTCAGGTTGCAGGTATACTTTGACAATGAGACAAGTTAACTAGCTTGTGATATTTGCACCCACTGAGCCCACAGCCTTCACTCTGAGAAAATGATGCATGATTATGCTGCTTTGTTATTAGTAATGCACATTTTGGTAATCTACAAAATGTGTGTTACATGTGACTGACTATGAGTCAGTGCTGAGCAATACAAAACTCTCTAATTCAACTGGCATTACACAAGAAAATGGCTGTCTTTTTTCTTATGATGTGAGAAAAAAATGTGGAAATCATTCTGAAGAAACAAAGTTGATTTCCTCCTAATAAATGTAGCTTTGCAATTTGTATAGAAAATCGCAGTGTCTATTTGTAATCACCCACTATTCATGGTCTAGGAGAAACTTTAATATGAAAAGGCAAAAAGTAAATTTATATGCTAACTTGTATCTCTTGACTCCTATTCTGGTACTCAAAAGAATTGAAACCGGTGTCTTTCAACCATACATGAAGGGTATGAACTTAGCATTCCTTGTTCCTGACTTCCCTGGAAGAAGAATGTGTCATGCCTGGTTTGTAGTTTCTCAGTCAGTAAGAGCTGTCTGTTCAAGTAGCTGTGGTCCAGGAGTTAGCAGTCTCTAGGTAGGAACATAAACACGGCATGTTGGTTAGTTAAGAAACCAAAACCATGCTGGTTAGTTAAGAAATCAATAGCTGTAGTGAATGAAAAAGAAACAACTCGATCCAACATAATTAACTCCTGTCATTTTATTCCCAAGCAAAAATGATTTGAGCACTTGTATAACCAGGCAAGTGCTACACACATACAAGTGTGATTGTTGAGCCTTTTAATAAACCATTGAATCGAATCTGAAATAGAGAAATAACACAAACATATGAGAACCCTTAAAATGAGAGACCTTACCTTTTCGGAGGAGGGAATGGGGGATGGGTTGGGGAGGGAAGGTCGTGGGGATGGAAAGAGGCAAGAGAAGGGGATCTGGGGTTGGTATGTTAAATGAATAAAAAATTTCTTAATAAAATTTTTTTTTAAATGTGAGTTTTTTCCTGATTATTTATTCACTTGAAAAATAATTACTGGTTACTGTATGCTTGCTAGGAATGATACTAAGCATTTAAAATATCCAGCAAAAAATAGAAACACCAAAAATGTTTTCATAATGGGGTCATAATGAAAGCACCTACTTTGCAAACAGGAGGCCCTGGGTTTGAATCCTTAGAATACTTGTAAAACTGGATGTGGTTGTGTGTGTTAGTGATCCCCAGGCTTCTGTGCAAATGTGAGAGGCAGAGATAGAGGAATTTCAGAAGCTTGAAGGTCAGTTAGCCTGGCATATGCTGTAGTAAAATAAGAGGAGAACATGCTTCAAATATAGTGGGAGCCTGGAATGGAGGCCTGAAGGTTTCCTCTTACACACACATGCTTGCCTTTCACATACACACACACACACACACACACACACACACACAAGCATGGGGTGTGGGGAACTGAGCAGTTCTAAAACTACTAGTTTCGAGTAACCTGAAAACTGATTACTTCAGGTGTCATGTCAAATGCAATCTGGGAGAAATCAAGAGAAAATGAAGGAGACTAATAATTCAGAAAATATAGCATAGACACCCTTTCTCATTGCTCCTCTCCACTAAATACAAATGGAGTACAAATAGAGTCTCTTGGAATGGCATTAGGGGCAACTAAGAAAATGTTTGAAAGGTGGTATGAGAGAGGTCAAGTTAATGCAGTAGCTCATTATCAGATGAATGACACAACATGGTGTCTCATATTCAGTTCACCCAGCCAAAAATGCCAAGTCAGAACATTGTTTCCTGACCTCCAATGTAGTAATGAAGAGAGCCCCAGTAATTCACAGGATGTAATGAAAATCTTTCTGACATTAGCACACCCAACACTACATACAAGGAAGGTAGAGCATCTCTATATCTTCTAGGAAACTTCTAGTAAAATTATAATAGTAGAAACAAATATATTGTTACATGGATTTGATAGGCCAATAGAGGCCATAGAGTACAGATCTATAAACTGAGGAGAGATTAATAGAATTTATTCAGCTTGAAAAACACAGCACAAACAAAACCCAATAAAGCAAACAGGACCTAGGAAATTACAGCCCATAAAGGACACAGATTTTACATCATTGGGGACTCAGGAGGAAAGACAGAAAACAGTATTATGAAGAATTTGTGGTGAAGTAATCACTGGAAGCTCCCCAAATTGGAAAAAAAGCTATAGAATCCAGAAAATAAGTAACCCCTAAACAGGACTTATTCAAAGAAATCAACAGCACCATAATTCAAGAAACAGAAAAGACCATGGAAGTAGCCAGAGAAGCAAGATACATTACCACAAAGACATCAGTTTGTGGAACAAAGTTTCTTATCTAAAACTGTAGAGGCCATGTGAAGTGGAAAATATTTTAAGTGCTGACGAATATAGTTTTCAGTTTTTGTATTCTCTATCAAGAGAAATTATCCTTCAGCTAAGGTTTAAAAACTAAAAGATTTATTTTTTTGTTGTTAGCACTCCTACCTTTAAGATAGGCTGAAGCAAGTACTTCATATAGAAAAGGGATATAAAAGAAAGAATTCACTGGTATTAGGAATGAGGAGGAGCAGCAGAGAAGGAGTAGTGTATATAACAGACTATACTACTGCTTACTGCTTTTGTAAATCATGCTTGAAGAGTGAAGCAAAAATTATAATAGCATCTGGTACTCAAAGCATTTCTATTTGAAAGTGAAGAAAGTAAAGGTATCTAACAGGAAGAGAGCTCCCCCGCACTTCACTTGAAGTTATAAAATATTGAAATTAGTAAGCTATAACAAGTCACATATTTACATGGTAACACACAGAGCAACCAATTTGGAAACTATGCAGAGATGCACTCCCAAGCATCTTCAACAAGTGTGGAGTGCAAGAAGACAGTGACAGAGAAACAGAGGACCAAAGACAAGAAAGGGATGGGGAACAAGAAAATAGATGATATGGTTGTGTCAATAAGCATCTTACAGGCAAATGGTCTAAACAGACTAACCGAATGGCAAGTATTGGCTAAAGAGAAAAAAAAAATCCCAGAAATATATTGCTTATAGGAAACTCAGTGCAAGTCCAAAGGAGAAGGTTGGGAGAAAATAGGAACAAAGTTAAGTTAAAGAAGAAAGAATAGCTGCATTGATGTGTGATAAACAGACTTCAGAACAAAGGAATCTGAATAAAGCAAAAAAGACAACACAGTACCAAGATGATGAATCTATCAGAGATACATAATCGTGTCAAAAGTGTGCACACAGGGTCCCTGAAATTCATGAAGAGTAAAAGGGTGATACTACAAAAGGAGAGAAGAAATTCCGACTCACATTTGGAAGGTGTTCAACATGACACCCGAACATGACCCATAAAACAAGTACCAATTTATTGAAAACAATAGTTATCATGCACAATTTATTTTAGGAATTACGGATAAAATTCTAGTCTAATTACTTACCCACAATGTAGATTATTTCAAAGAATAACAAAAGTATCCACAAGTACATAAAGAAAATACAGAAAACCATAATGACACTGAAATTTAAAGTTACTGAAACCCAGTTATCGGAATCTGAAAAGAATTTACATGAATGAAAAAATTAAGAAATTTATTAAGGTGCAAAAAAAGACACAGTAGGTCACATTTAATTGAATATTTGTTCATTTCAAAGTCTAATTAAGTAGACAAAATTTTAATATTAAATGTCAGTTATTTTTTAAAGATATGTTTCTTAAAATTCTACATAAAATGGAAGAATGACAGCTAAGATACAGAAACTGCAGTAAGTAAAGAGCTATTAAACAAGCAAGAGGCTATGGTAGAGAACGTCTCTAAAAATCTAATATGTTAAATTATTAAAAAGCTGAAAAAAGTTTAAATAAGTAATTGTATATAATCCCAGATCGGAATAAAAGATGGAATATGTGAGCATATTTTTTGTCTATCATCACAATAATGGCAAAATTAAATAGGACATTTGAATGAGAAAAACTTCAGGTTACTGGAAATTTTCTTTAAAGGTTAATAAACTCATACACTACTGTCTTAATTTACTTCCTGATGCTGTGATAAAGACCAGGAAAGGAGCTGGAAAGATGGCTCAGCGGTTAAGAGCTCTGGCTGCTCTTCCAGAGGACCTTGCAGCACCCACATGGCAGCTCACAATTGTCTGTAACTCCAATTCCAGGGAACCTGGCACCCTCACACAGGTATTTTGCAGGCAAAACACCAATGCACATAAAATAAATCAATCTTAAAAAAAAAAAAGAAAAAAAAGACCAGGAAAAAAGCAACATGGGGAGTAAATGGTTTATCTTAGAGTTTACAATCTATCATGAAGGGCAGTCAGAGCAGGAAATCAAGTCCTGAACCTGACCGAAGATACTGAAGCAGAGGCTATGGAGGAGTGCTGATCACTGGCTTCCTCCTCAAGCTCACATTCAGTTACCTTTCTTATACTGCCCAGGACCACCTTCACTGAGGTTTTGTGGCCCACAGAGGGCTGGGCCCTCCAAAATCAATCGTATTGAACTTGTAGGTCAATCTGATACCATTTCATTGACCCTGCTGGCCAATCTGATAGAGATTTTTTCTCAGTTGAGGTACCCTTGTCCCAAGATGACCCTAGTTTGACTCAAGATGGCAGAAAACTGATCAGTACATCTGCTATATTAAAAGTTCTAAAGTTTGTGTAAGTTTTACACTTTCAGAATTTGTAAGTACATTCATTTTTTGATTACTTGTTTGATAATCTATACTAAAGGGTAAAAATAGAATATCATACGATCATTTTTATGAACATATTTCTAACTAAATCCATGATCTATATTTGATTTGGGCTAAATTTTTCTACTAAATTAGAAATATTTTTATACTCATTAGTCTGATGAACAATACTCACTTCAAACCTATGTTCAATGGACTTGCTTTACTATGAGAAATAGAAAAAATGTTTTTAAAAATTAGGCTAAAATAAAAATAGTATTCTTCACTAAATATGTGGCATTTTGTCTCGAAATTCTAGCCAATCCAAAAATAAAGAAGAAAAATGAACAATTGCATATTGATAACAAGAAGAAACATCACTATTCGAAAATTAAAAACAAACAAACGAACAAACAAATAAACAAACAAAAAACAGCTTCCAGGCGGTGGTGGTGTACGTCTTTAATCCCAGCACTCACAATGCAGAGGCAGTCGGATCTCTATCACTTGGCAGGCAGGGATCTGTTTGGATCTATGTGAGTTCAAGGCCACACTGGGAACAGAGCCAGGTGTGGTGGAACACACCTTAAATTCCAACACTAGGTAACCATGGAGGTCTGGAAGTCTGTGCAGAGACAGGAAGTGATAGAGCTGGGCAGGAATAGGAAGTGATGTAGCTGGACAGAGAGAGCAAATCAGATGGCAGAACAGCAAGGCATATAGGTGTAGGTAGACAGGAAGTGACTCCTTTTTGGAAGCTGCGGAGTTGGTGAGATGAGGTTAGATGTGGCTGTTCCTATTCCTCTGATCTCTCTCAGGCTTTTACCCCAATTTCTGGCTCCGAGCTTTTTATTAATAAGACCATTTAGAAATTTATCTATAAGTGACCTTACTTTGAGAAAAGTAAAATGGGTTTTAAGGTTGCAAACCCTGGAGAGGATTGAGATTCATGGATTTATAGTACATCCTCAGGATATAGGATCTAAGCCCAACACAAAAAAAGAGTTCTACAAAGCAAGTTCCAGGAAAGGTGCAAAACTACACAGAGAAACCCTGTCTTGAAAAACAAAACAAAAAAAAAAAAAAGAGTTCATCCAGCCTTTTATTCCTATGGGGTTTTCCATACTATCTGGCTCGCAGAAGACCACTAACACTGGGAAAGAGCAAACACAATGTGTGCTGTGATTAAAGGACACCTGGCTCCTTTAGGCTAGACCTCCAAGAATCCTCTCTGAAAAAACTGGTCATGGTTGAGCTAAAAAGACAGCTGTGCCTGGATGACACACATAACCTACCTCCAGCACAAGACACAAGTCATGTGTTCTATGTGAACCTATGTCCCATTGAAAGACAGTTGATCTCTACTAGTGTCTGAGCAAAACAGCCCCATAATACATTGAGAATTGTAAGTGACCAAGGAGACTGCTCAGTATGCATGCATCCTGCTACATAAAAGGGTAAAGCAGGACAAGGGACAGAGAAAGGAGGCCTCATCCTGATTGATTTTTGTTATGTAGAGTTGTCTTTTGTTACTGAAAAAGTCCCCTAGCTTCCTAGTAATCTGATGCTATCTGAAGGAAGTGGAGGAACTCTCAGAGGGTGCTATTTACCTTTCCATCAGTCTTAATGACAAAATCTAGAACAATATCAGAGCAGAGCACACTTTGATAAAACGAATGAATAGGCACCGACATTGCCTGCATTCTTCACACTGTTTAGTCACAAACTTCAGACACGCCAATGATAACATTTCAGATGAGGATGTAAGCATTATGAAAACCTAACCAGTGGAATAGTATTGTTTAACTTGATAAATAAATTCTAAAATTAATCTGAAGAATTATTGTCCTCAAATAGTTAAAGATTTCCTTGACAGAGAAGGGAGATACTGACATTATCACAGAACCTTTGTAAGTTCTTGGAAAAGAAAATTAAGAATAACACCTATCAGTAGTCTCCTTTTTAAGAAGGACAAATACCTGGACTCTGGCAATTAGACATTTGTTTTAATAGCTCTTGGCATCACTGACAATAAATTTTGAAATGTCCTGATTTTAAAGAAGAAAGTGATTTATGTTTAGGCTTAGACAAGCCTTGATTATTAATTCTAAGAAATAACATTTACACATAAAATCTGTGTTAGAAAATTATATTTCTCATAGATAGTAATTTATTAAAATATATAAATTGGTTTATGAGTCATCTAAAATGTAAACTATTTGAAACACATTTGGTTTCAGCATGTTTGGTTTCAGGAGTTAAACTGGTGATATACCAGCCTTCACTTACCTCTAATAAGCTCAAGAAATAAAGGGTTAGAAATATATTCTTGAAATTAAAACTTATGAATGAGACACCTCTCTGTACAAAAAAATGTAAATAAAGTTATCCTAAAAGATTAACTTCAAAAAACATTGTAGAATATGAATTTGCCGGGATAATTATAATGCTGTGATTTAGATGAAAATTTTCCAAGAGAGGGTGGTTAAGAACAGACGGCAGACCTCTTCAGTATCAAACAGGAAAAGAGCCTGCTAAGCAAATGATATAAGATTAATATAAGATTAACATCCATTTCAGACTCAGAGGGGAGCAGCTGGGCTCTGCTACAGGACCCTCTTCCAGGGTCATATCAATTTGTGACTTTGCTAAAGCATCTATTAGCATCAAATGCTAGCTAAGCTAAGGTTACAAACGCATGCAAGGGCTAAGGAGCTTGGGCTTGGAAGGCCGTGTGAATATACATTTTCTATTCTGTATGCATCCAGAGGTATGAATATAAAAATCAGATTAAGCTAAAAAAAGATAAAAAGAAAATTGATCCATGCACGGTCTTTAAAACTTTAAAGATTACCTTAATTTTAACAAATTGTTTGAGACACCCATTTTCTCTAGGGTAATAGTCAGTACATACATAAGTAATAATCTCTTCATGTTCTTACCAGATTATCAAGATCCATAATGAGATCTAATGAAACTGCTTGTAACTTAAATTTAGATGAAAATTGAGAAAAGAAAAGCCATAAACCTCAATTCACATTTAACAGGAGAATAAAATTGAGATTGTGTGAAAAGAGAGTTGTTGAAGCACAAACGACCATACTCTTTTCAAGGTAAAGATGGTTTTACTGTGCAGTCTTAGGTCTGGTGGATCAGAATGGCAGCTATTGGGGCACTAGAGGAAGGGAGAGGTTGGGACATTCCAGACGTAGCAGCCTTGGGGAAATGTTGCTGAGAATGGTAAGGGGAACAACCTGGAAGAAGTAAGCATCCCTGGAAGCCTTAGTAGTGAACGGAAAGAAGGAAGAAAGCAGTGGAGAGCGGGGCTCTCACAGGAAATGAAAAACAGTTACAGTAGACGGCACACCAGTTCCTAAGAGTCACCGTTCCTTCAAGACATTACTTCTATGCACCAACAAAGGGAGTGCACTTGAGCTAAGGAACCTAGTGAGTCAGTCCCTCCAAAGGACCATTGGCTGTTACTGATGAAGGAAAATCCAAGAGACTTCACACCGAGCAGAGAGCCACATATCCTCCTCCATCAAACTACTCTGACAAAAAGAAAGCAAGCGAGACACGTTTGTTTCACTAATGAAAACAGTTCTTTAAAGCATACAAAAAAAATGTAATACACCATGAAGCTAATATCCTTCCTTCAAAATAACAGCTGAAAAGTGATTTTTTTTTCTTTGAGGTACAAAGAAAACCTTAATAGATGCTGCAATTTAGAGATAATCTTTTTTTAAAACTTGCATAATTTAATAAGAAAATAGCAAACAGTTAAAGAATGATTTTAGAAACTATCATTTGCCCTGAATACACTTAACCATACTACTTACAAGTACAAAATTAATAATCTAAATAAAATAAAAGCTCAATATTACAAACAAGAACCATACTCAAATAGGTATATTAGAGGGTTTTATGTATATTTCTATGGTTTTAGTGATTACAAACCATATAATCATCTTTGACTGTTTTGTAGACTTTTATTGTTATAAAGAAATGTAGTTGATTTCTATGTGTTGAATTTGTATCTTTGTTCTGTACTGACACTTAAATTCTAACAATATCTTTTGGCAACTCTAGAGTAGCATAAATATAAGTTCATGACATCTGAAAACATGGCTAAAGCCACTTCCTCTTTTTATTTGGATGTTTACTGAGTAAGCATATTAAAACTTCAAATCACATACAAAAAGAAAAACTAAAAATTCTTCCTTTGTACTAGTTCATAGAGGAAAAGCTGTCTGTTTTCTTCTTGTGACATGATATTTTCTGTGAGCTTTACGTAAATGAATTTGTTACACTGAAGATTTTTCCCTTGGTAACTACTGGTTGAAAATTTTCATGTCGGGCTGTTGATATTTGCAAATACTCTTTGTGCATCTATTCAAATGACCATGCAGTTTTATTATTCATTTAATCAATAAAATCTATCACTTTGATTGATTCTGCAGATGTACTCAAAGATATAAATATACCAAGGACAGCATGAGCTGGCTTTTTGGAACCTAAGGCCTATGCTGAGACATTTTGCTCAGCCTTGGTGTAGGGAGGAGGGGACTGGACCTGCCTCAACTGAATCTACCAGGCTGGGCTGACTCCCCAGGGGAGATCTTGCCTTGGAGGAGGTGGGAATGGGGGGTAGATTGGGAGGAAGGCTGGAGGGTGGGAGGAGGGAGGACAAGGGAATCGGTGGCTGATATGTAAAATTAAGTTAATTATAAAATAAAAATATTTTTTAAAAAGATATAAATATATATATACAAGAAATAATTATATATATATATATACACACACACACACATATTACCACAACTGGTAGGTAAGTCAATAGTCATTCTCCTATAAAAGTCAAAGACAAAAGTATGAAAAATAACTGTGGCTAAATCATGTTAATGAATATGTTACAAAAGTCATTGTAAATTGTGACTTCAGTGACTGTAGTGTGAAGAGAGAAGAGGTTAAGGAGCAGAGAGTGCTTACAACTTTCATCCGTGTAAAATAGACTGCTGCAACTATGAGTTATCCTATATGATCTGTTGGTAACCACAAATGAAGTGGTATAGAAATTACACACACACACACTCACACACACACACACACACACAAACACACCTTATCTTATGTGAGTCTGCTGATAACCACAAATGATATAGAAATGATATAGAAGTTATACACACACACACACACACACACCAACACACACGGGGTGGGGGCGAGGCAAACAATGTAAGATAATATTATTAACGGCATCATCAAAAGCTACATCAAAAACAAATTTAACAAATAAAGTGAAAGATCTATATATTTAAAACTACAAAATATTGATAAACCAGATTGAAGCAGACACAAATCAATGGAAAGATATCTTGGGCTTGTAGATTAGATAATTAACACAGATAAAATGTCTATGCTCCCAAAGTAACAATAAGATTTGGTTCAATGCATATCAAAATTTCAATGAAATAGAAGCAGTGACTTTGAAAACAATTTTGAGAAAAAAAATCAAAATTTTAGATACATTTGTGGGCTTTAAATCATACTATAAAACAGTAGTCATAAAACTAGACAAAAAAAAAACAAACAAATAGGACACAGAGCACAGGGAAATCCCCAAATAATATACAACCAATTAATTGTGACCATGTTCTTCAAGAAGACATGGTACAAAAGGAACAGTTCTTTTAATAAACAGAACTGGAAAAATGGATATCCACATAAAATGAATAAATTTGGGCCCTGGTAAAATCTACTCAAGATTGATTAAAGACAGACAATGAAAAATTGTAAAACTCCAGGGCTGAGGAGATGGCTCAGTGAGGAAAGGACTTGCCAGGCAAGACCAAAACCCTGAGATCCCAGAACCTACAGAAAAAATAAGGGCACGGCATGTGTCCAAAATCCCGATTCTGGGAAGACAAGGACAGGAAGATTCCTGGAGTTCACTAGACAGCCAATTTAGAGAATCTAGCGAACTCCAGGTTCAGTGAGAAAATTTGTCTCAAAAAATAAGATAGACACAGATTAAAGAAGAAACCTGCCACCAACCCTTGGCTTTCATACCTACACACAAATGCATATACATATGCATTGGCACACACACACACACACACACACACACACACATAAGAACACATGCATGTACCCCACATGTTTACACATACATATACATACACCCCACACAAAGCTATAAAATTCTGAGGAGAAACACAGGGGGTGGGTGATCTCTCTGGAGTTGGCCTCAGAAATAATTTCTCAGATATCACCCCAAAAGCTCAATCAGTAAAACTAAAAAAAAAAAAGAAAGAAAGAATGATTAGGACAAGCAGGACAAGAGCAAACTGAAACATTTACGCACAGCAAAGGAAACGATGAAGGATCAAAAAGGCATCCTGTGGTTGGGAGAACACTGGTGTGTGTCATATACCTGCTGTGGAGAACACTGGTGTGTGTCATATATCTGTTGTGGAGAACACTAGTGTGTGTCATATACCTGCTGTGGGTTAGTATCCAAACCACATGGGAGAACATTAACTCCAGAGCAAAACTAAAACAGGCAAAAACCGTGGACAAATGTTTCCCCAAAGAAGCTATGAAACAGTCAACAGTAAAATGAAAAAATGTTCCGGATCACTTTTCAAGGAGAACAGAACAATCAAAACCACAATGAAACATTGCTGCATTCCCATTTCTTATCTATTACCCAAAAGTCCAGAAATGGCAAGTTCAGCGAAGGGGCAAAGAAAAGGAAACTCTAACACGCCTTGGAAATGTTTGTTGGTGAACTCATTACAGAGAACAGGATGGAGGTTCTTCAAAAAAATTGAAAATATAAATGCTAGCAATCCTTCTTTTGACATGTTCTCAGAGGAAACGACCAGAATACCTACAAACACATCAGGAGCTCCTGCTCACTTCAGGATTGTGCACAGCAGCCAATCGTGAAAACAATACAAATGTCCGCTAACTGATGAGTGATGAAACTGTGAATATATGTGTCTGTCTATCTATCTATCTATCTATCTATCTATCTATCTATCTATCTATCT
>CABHPQ010169811.1:24941-47771 GCA_902168405.1 Peromyscus aztecus
TCTATCTATCTATCTATCTATCTATCTATCTATCTATCTATCTATCTATCTATCTATCTACCTACCTACCTACATACCTATATCTGTCTGTCTGTCTGTCTGTCTGTCTACCTACCTACCTATCTCTCTAGCAAAATATTCACCTCTGAAAATGAGGATACTGCCATTTGCAACAGCATGGATGGTCTTACAGGACACAAGTGAGGAAGAGACAGAAAGAAAAATACTACAGGATCACACTTATATTGGCAACTGGCACATACGTATACTAGAGTTCAACAGTGGTTAGCAGGGATGAGGGGGAGGAGTTGGAAAGACATTAAGCAGAGAGTGCTAACGCAGTTAGGTGGGATAAACAAGCCTAGGAATCTAATATATGGCCAAAGGACTACAGTTAATAGCACTGTGCATTAAAAATTGGCTAAGAAAACTGATTTTGGAAGCTCTTACCAGAAAAAAAGTTGACCATGAAAAATGATGGCTATGGTAAGCTGATTGCCTATGGTGATTATTTAAGGATAGCTATATAAAAACATTATGCTGTAGACCTTAAATGTGCACAGAAACAAGTTTAACATCTATAATAATTTTGGAAACATCAATTAAGACGGATTAAAAAGACATTTTATCACAAGGAAGTGATTCATTTTTCTCATACCCATTATAGTTGACATTTTTGAACAATTGTAGTTGGGAACAAACCAACGTAATTTATTAGTACACACTGACAAAGTCATGGAACTCTTCACTTAGTGATTTGTACCTCAAAAAACCAGAAATGTGCTTATTAATCACTCAGTGAAAATCTGTATTGCTTCATTTTTATCTTTATCTCTCATTTTCTATATACTACATACAGGAACTATGATACTATATCTGAAAACTAAAGTAAACCTATTAATTTTGCATGAAAAACATATTTCTATTTTAAGCACACAACATGGAACTTTTACTTGTGTGATTTCTGTACATCAGGAGTATAAGAGTAATCCTCTACAAATGGATCTGATTTTACCAGAATAAACAACAAAACCAAAGCAGTGTCTGACATGGATCCACAGGGTTCAACCCAGGCAAGAAGTGTGCATCTGATTGTTCTGAGATTTTCCCATCAGCCCTGATACTGCCCAAGAGGGACTGGTGCTGGATGATAATACGAGATAAGAAAACATTCTCAAACTTTATAGAAAAATATGGAACACTTTATAAAATTGCATGTCATATTTCTTAATAGAACTGTTAGGAAAATAATTCAAGCAGTACTAGTGTAACTAGGAATTTGCACTGCTAACCAATTTTTAGGATCCATGATTGAACCTGCTTGAAGAGGTTTAGGAGTATACTGACAATTCAGAGAAGAGTCAGTTTATGAGTGGAATATATGAAGGAAGGATAACTCTTCGAAGACAAAATGTAGAATAAAACTCAAAAGAGTGTTGCTCAAAGTTTTTCTGAGTCTCCATCCTAACCTTTCAGAGCTATCATTTACCATGTGCATCGTTATTGGCATCACTATGTGACACACTGAGCTAACTCTCCAGGATTGGTGAACATCTGTAAATGCCATCTCAAGCCCCCTATATCAAAACCCCTGGATACACAGCATATATATGTTTGTATATATATATATATATATATATATATATATATATATATATATACAAACTAAAGCTCTGTAGCTTGCTTTCATTTTCTCAGATAATTTAGTGCTACTGAGTTGTGGTTGGAGGTGATGCCAGAATTGAGAGGAATTTGTGTCTAGGTTACAGGATGATCTACTCATAAGCAACACAGTAATGACCTGGAGACTAGTGTAAAGATTTAATAGGAGAATGGGGCTGGCGAGATGGCTTGTGGGAAATGTGCCTGCTTTGCAAACCTAAAGACATAAGTTCAGATCCCTAGAACCCATGCTGAAGCTGTGTGAAGTAGGACACATCTGTAAAACCAGAATGTGTGTGTGTGTGTGTGTGTGTGTGTGTATGCACGTGCGTGCGCACGCATGCATGTGTGTGTGCTGTGACAGGTGGATCTCTAGAGCTTATTGGCCATCCAGCCGATACAAATTGATGCACCACAGTAAAAAAAATCCTCTCTCGAAAAGTAAAGTGGAAAATACTCAAGAAAGAACTGTGATGTCAACCTCTGCCCTATATATACACTTGCATACACACACATAAATACTCATATGAACTTATATGTACAATACACACACATACCCGTACACAAACACTCGCACAATTTAACATAGAAAAACATTACAGAGTCTTAACAAATGAACAACCTGATCAGATTTTTTTTTTTTCTGTGAAAGTGCCTTGGCACTAGTGCGGATAATTGGATATAGAGCAGGCCTCATCAGGAAGGTAATCAGATTGTTTTGATTTTCCTAGTGTAAGAGAAGAATGGTCATAACAAACTTAAATACATATACTTGATAGATAATTGCAAGTGACTGAAGGGAAAAGAAATTACTCTGAATGATTCTGATTCTCTTGTTTGCTTATCTCCATGTACTTTCGCATACCCTAATACACAAATACTCTTAAAGTAAAACCTGGCACTTTTATTTTATTTTTAAAAGATACATCTCCATAGAAGTGCAAGCTTGTAAAGATCAATTCTTGCCACCATAATGGAGGTCACCAGGCTGAAAGAGGATCAACAGACGTCGTTCAGGTGGTTTTGGTTTAGATCCGCTCTCCATTGTCATCCTAGACGTTTATTCCCGGTTGCACCGTCTCAGGGATTTCTACAGCCCAAGAGCAGACATGGAAAGCACAGTCCCTTCCCGGATAAGGTCATTAGTGAACGGTCTACAAGGCTTGGAGATAAGATGGGTAGTTGGAGAGAGCGTAGCACGGGGAATTTGAAGCCCTGTGTCAGTTTCCACGGTTGTTACAGTGATTGTGATAAAGAAGATACAAGTCATACAAAACTTGGAATACTTTAAATAAACACATTATGTCTTTTGTTTATGAGCACCTGGGTAGTATATGAGTGTGTGTGTGCATGCGTGCCTGCGTGCGTGCGTGCGTGCGTGCGTGTGTGTGTGTGTGTGTGTGTGTGTGTGTTACAGAAGGAGACAGCTGTTTTAATCATTCTTTCTGGTGAAAACACAACAGGGAGTTTTTCTCAGGCTGACAGTGAGTGCTAAGAAGGGATTTCCTTTTGCCTGGGGCATGTGCCATGACTGCTTTAACTTTCTTTTTTTTTAATTTAAAATTACTTTATCTTTAGTGTTTAATTGTCAAATAATGGTTATGCTTGACGTGTTTCTAACCAAATGACAGAGGCCTGAGCCTCCATGTGTGAATGGCTGTGTGTGAAAGTTTTACTTCTGAGCAATGCAGAACAGATGTGTGAACACAGACTGAGTTGGGCCCATGATCGCCTAAGGACTTTGGCTATAGGGTAGTAATAACAGCAAATGCAATAGGTTCTCCCTCCTGAGAATCTAGGAGCTCCCAGAATTCCTAAGGGCTCTGCATTACTCAGTCTACAACCCCAAAATATGAATGACTCCTTTGTTATCTTCATTCTCTATAACCATTGTAGAATTACAAACACAGGCTTGATTCAAACAAAACTATTTAATGGCTTGCTACTTTTTATTGTTGGTAAGGTACGGTTGTATTTCCTAGCCCTTTTTAAAAAAAGTGTGACTGGCTGGTGAAACCAGAGTGTTTCATACAACACCGAATCTGGTTGAACACTTCCCTTGGCTTCTGATAACTTGCTTATCTACTTCTAATGTATCCCTACAATATAGAAATTATCACAAAGTCGAGTGTCTTTGTTAGAGGGCTCAATTTTTTCGTGTGTGTGTGTGTGTGTGTGTGTGTGTGTGTGTGTGTGTGTGTAACTATATGTGTACATTTGTACAGGTGCACAAATGTATGTTTTATAGATATGCAGGTTCTTATACATTTGTATGTATTTATGTATTGAGGTTTTTATTTGCTTTGATGCTCAGATTGTCTTTTATGTCAGTGTGAGCTACTTAATGTTACTCTCCTGTATTTCTAACATAATTCATCAGCTTTTGATTCCTTTTGAAATTAATAAAAATATGGCCAAGGTTCCTCTGAATAGTGCTTGTATCAGACTTGGGCCTGGGGACTTTTCCTAAGAGTGCTAATTCTCTTTAATAAAGTATAATATTAGGAGAACAAGATGTGAGGAGCAAGTGTAGTGTATTTAGTGCTACTTGTCACTTGCCACTGCTTTAAGGGCTTCTAGTGGAAGATGTATCTTGAAAAATCATGGCGTCTGTGTTCATAATTATTTCTAATTCAAACTTGGGGGCAGGTGGGTATGGGAACAGGAGGAATTAGGTGGGAGTGGAGGGAGGTATGGAGGGAGTGAGTACTGGGAAAGACAAATGGAATTGTGGGGCACTACTGCAGTGGAAATTCCCTACAGTCTTCACAAGTGATCACGGGAAAGACTCCTACTAATGCGGAACATAGAGCCTGAACCAGCCATCTTCTATCACCAGGCAAGTCTTTCAGCAATGGGACATGAACACCAACCCAGTCATAAAATCATCAACCTATAATCTCTCCTGCCTCCAAGATGTGCTAGGGTAAAGACATCTCACAGCTTGTGGGAGTGGCCAACCATTGACTGGTCCAACTTGAGGCCTAAGCCACAAGAGTGAGCCTACTTCTCACACTGCCTGGATGACCAGGTATCAGGCTGAATAGGTCAATGGAATGATTCTAATGATTCCCAATGATATTCTGCTATACTCATAGGATTGGTACCTAGCCCAATTATCATCAGATACATGTCATCCAGAAACTTACAGGAGCAGATGCAGAGACCCACAGCCCAATGCTAGGTGGAGCTCAGAGAACCCCATAGAAGAGGGGAATGGGATTTCAGGAGCCATATGGGTCAAGGCCACCAGGAGAACACGGCCCACAGAATCAACTAAACAGGGTTCACAGGGGATCACAGAGACTGAAGCAACCATTGTAGACCATGTATGGGTCTGAGCTAGGTCCTCTGCATATATGTTATGGTTGTGTTCTTGTGGGATCCCTAAAAGTGGGAGTGGGGGTGTCTCTGACTCTTTGGCCTACTCTTGGGAACTTTTTCCTTGCTCTGGGTTGCCTTATCCAGCCTTGATATGAGGGTTTGTGCCAGGTCTTATTGTAACTTGTTATGCTGTGTTTGGTTGACATCCCGGGGAGGCCTGCTCCTTTTTTGAAGAGAAATGCAGGAGGAGTAGATCTGGGGAAGAGGGGAGGGGCTGGGAAGAGTGGAGGGAGAGGAAACTGTGGTTGGGATGTAATATATGAAAGAATAAAAGAAAAAAGTTTCCCCTTTTGTATTCTGTATTCATCTACATATTTTTCTCTTTAAAAATCTCAACTCTAAAGAAGTCTCCAATTTTATTGAATATATAGTACCATAAAGTATCCTATACATTTAGGTTCCAAATAGCAATAGAGGTTTAGCAATAACTAATTACAATCAGAGAACTTTTCAATACTTTCTCTGATTTCTTTAGAATGTTTAGATCCTTAGGTTGTATATTGCCAAAGATTTATGGTCACATACTGGTTCTAAAAGCCACCAAAACTAAAACTATATCTTTTTTTGTACTTATTTCACTGTTCAGTAGTTCCTTGGATTCTCCGCTACATTTTTTTCAGTGTTCAAAAAGTGCCTAATTTCTTTCCTTTAGCTTGTTTAAATTTCCATAAAATAGAACATGTTCCAAAGTAAAAACTACAGAAGAGGGATCACTTACCTAAAACTTGTCTCATATCCATTAACTCTCTGTTGCCTCCATCCTTTATAATCATTTATGTACATCAATATCTCCCATGATGTCTGAGAATGTGCACTTTTTTATTGTCTAGTCCCTGTTTCCTCGCTGTGTCCTTGGGTCTGATTATGTACACACACAGACACTCTGCTCATGCCCCACATGTCACTTCCCCAGCCAGTCTCATTCATACCTCTAGTTTGTTTCCAGATTTCTGCATCGATCAATGTTCTCTAGCACACCCTTGTTTTCAAAATAACTGTGATAGGTTTTCAGAGAAGTACCTTCTCAGGCAAAGAGTGAATGTACTGGTAATTTTGCTAAAGAGTTACTTTTAAATGTTAAATTTACTAAAAAAGCACAATACAGTTTTTCTTAATTTTCCTTTTACTGTGTACAAAAGATCTAGTAATGTCATTGTTCTCCAAAACATTTTGTCTGAGGAAATAATGCAACACATATTGTCAAAGAAGATAGCTAGCTTGTCAGATATGGAAAAAAAAACAGAGACATCGAATTACATATGTAATGATTTTTTTCTAGGAAAATGTTTTTGTTTTCATAAAGTCACCCACATTTAAACTTCATCCAATAATAATTATAACTTTGAAATAACTGCCCTCCTAATCACATTGCAATCTGACAGGACAGGAATGGAAGTACACTGGCAAGGCATAAGTAACACCACTAGGGTGACTGTTTAACGTGCTCATAAATCAGCAGCTTGTCTCCAGGACCCTGTTACAATCCAAATTTATAAGTTCATAGTGAAATGGTTTCACCATTCCTGCTGATGCTCATATATGTTAAAATTGCACAATTAAATTGTCATATGATATTTTAGTAACCACTGTCTTCTGAAAGTAGGACTAACCACCCCAAGAATTTGGGTGAGCCATGTTCACATTCATATCTGATAACTGAAGGACTCAGTCACTTAGACATTTGAACAGTAAATTTAAAATCATAGTTTCACATTTGGAAAGCAGCCTGTTTTGAATAAAAAATACACAGGTAAAAAAGTAAGATATCAGTAAAATCAGATGAGTAAATTACTAATGATTTGTTTCCTCAAGTATAAGGAAATGCTTAAAAATGTGGCTTCCAACGTCTGGGCTTTCTTCTGATTCTGAGACCACTTCCTGTCTTCCTTTTCTTTGACGTCTTTGGTGCTAAAGACAACAAAATAGCAATTAACGTCACATGGCTTTAGTCTGACGCTCACTTTAAATCAACTTTACCAGAATATTCATGATCTCACCACATTTCGTCTATTCTGATTATAAAGTCAGTTCAGCTCATCAGGATTTCAGTTGTTAATGGTCTATTTGAAACTGGGAGACGCTGACTACTGACTGCCACAGCTAACCAATATATGCCTCTGACAAACCAAATCAACACACAAGCACTGTTTTTGTAGGGTTAGTCTAAAAGTGGCCATTTGGCACTAGCAAAATGGATATAGAAAATACAATTTTCCTTTTGAATTATTCATTATCTTTGATGACTGAATAGGAAAAGTTTTGCTACCTTTAACGCAAGCACGGTCACAATCATCCAGGTAATAAAAGTTATTTTCATTCCCACCACAGCCAGTGTAGATAAAGGTCTCACAGGCTTTGTTTCTTGAATTAAAATAATAGCGTGTCACGTTGGCAGAGCACAGGCCTTCATCTTTTGGACTGGAGCAAAATGATGGAACTTTATGGAAAAGAAAAACAAGTGAGAAATGCTGTAAAACCAAACTAAGAAACGGTGATGGTCAGGGGAATACCTGAAGAAATGCCACACAGGCCTCATTCTGAATCCAAAATACTCAACCATTCAAAAAAGGTGTGTCTCAGGTCACAGGGAAGTTACCTGCTTCATATTGATCAATCTGGTTTTTTTTATTAAGCTAAACATTTGACATTCACATATATGCATTATGTTTGCATCACATCCCCCAGGCAATGCCTCCCATGTCCGTCCCTCTCAATTTTATAAGCTAAAATAGTTCCTTCTGAAGCTGTGTCTTTTACCTTTTATATGTAAAAAGAAATTAAGCCTCCAACTTGACATGCTAAAAATGGGCTATGTTTCAAAGGACGGTATATGACATACTTTGACAAACTTTCTTGGGCTGGTACCAAGCACTGGAACATTTACATACATTCACTAGTTAATGATGTATTTTCAACACAGTACACCAACAGAGGTCTATCAAAGTCTGCCAAAGGAGACTTCAGGATTTAACTGTTTAAGATCTGTGTGTTTCTGCTAAACTTGGTGGAAAATGGCTGAAGAAATGGGGAAAGGAAAGAAGGAAAGAACTCTGATATAATTTGTAATTACCAAAGCATACAGATGTTTAACCAAAGTCTCAATCCTCTATAGTTCACTGTCTCAAACATAAAACTACTTCCATACATTTCTGAAACTACTTTCATACATTTTCTTTATATATTATAAAATGCCATCATGGCATTTTCATGTATCACTGTGCTTACATCCCCCATGATATTCCCCACCTGCCATCACTAATACTCCATTCACTTCTCTCAAAGGGGCCCAGCTCCCTCTTTCATACATAGACATATACATGAAAATATGAGAAAAAAAGCACTATGTCCAGCTCTGTCTCTCCCCTCCTATCCTTTAGAGCTCTTCCTCTAATTTTTATGAATAAATTGAAGATACAGATAATACAGTATGACTATCCCTTATCTGAAAACTACATGGGACCAGAAGTGTTTCATATTTCAGAGTTTTCAAATTTTGGAACATCTGCATGTGCATAATGAGATACCTTGCAGATGGGGTGTTGGGATGCAGTTCTAAATAAGAAGTTGATTGTGTTTCACACCCACCTCCCATGAAGGGTTTGAAGACGATTTAATGTAATATTAGTGGGCGTATTTTTTGACTGTCACTCATCAGTTGAGGTCAAGAATGGAAATTTCCATTTGTGAAGAAAGGTCAATGCTCAAAAGTTTCTGATTTTCAAGTTTTTCACATTTCAGATTTTCTAATTAGAGATGTTCAATTGGTGTTCTCCAAGAGAAAAAGTAGCAATATTTTGTTAATGGCTTTGTCATGGTCCAGTCTTGAGAATTTTGCACATCGTTATTAACCTTCAGCTTATACCCACACATGGAAAAATAAGGACATAATGCTTCCTACAGAACAGTAGTTTTGACCATCAACACAGTCTAGGTTTTATTCCTGAGAAACACACACAGGCACACACAGATGCACACACAAAATCACATAATTGTGCAATCCCCAGCATGTAAACCATGTTAATTTCAGATCAAATTACTGATTTTCCCTTAAAATCTTAATAAAAAACTTGAAATAGAAACACCACAATTGAAGTACTCACGTTTCCTTGGTTCACAGAAGTCCTTACAAGTATCTTCATCAGGGAATACGTTCATAGTTGTGCTACACAGACCAGGCTTAAGGGTTTCACATGTCATGGTCTTTAGATTGAAGAAATACTGCACATTGGGCTTATCACATGGATAGGTTTTGAGTTCTAACCGACAAACTGGAGGAACTTCTGGGGGAAGGGAGAAGTAATAAAACATGTTACTCAAAAAAAGTCTTCTGTAATGGACTTTCTTTTCTGCCATCAGTCCCAAATAATGACACAGAGATTTCTTATTAATTATGAAAGCTTGGCCTTTAGCTTAGGCTTGTCTCAACTAGCTCTTATAACTTAAATTAACCCATTTATGTTAACCTATATTCTGTCACAGGGTGTTAACCTCTCTTTCACTTTGCACCTCCTGTTTCCTCTCTGTCTGGCTGATGACTTCTTCCCAGAGTTCTTTCTGTCCCTGGAAGTCCCACCTATACCTCCTGCCTAGCTATTGGCCGTTCAGCTTTTTATTACACCCACTCTATCACACTCAAGTGTGTATCTAAAGAGTCCTGGGTGTACACACCGCAGAATTATCTGCATTTGAATGTTTGTTCCTGTACTCTTCAAAATAATAAGGAACAGAGTCACCCCAGCTCTCCAACAATGGATGAATCTTTAAATAAATGTGGTTGAATGTACAATGGAATGTTTTTTCAGATGAAAAAAATGATGAAGTCATGATGTTTCCAGGGAAATGGGTGAAACTGGAGTTCATCATGAAAAACAAAACAAGCCACACTCAGAAAGACAAGTACCACATATTTCCTCTCATATGCAGAATCTAGGTTGAAGTTTGTGTATGATGAAAGTAGAGAGGTGAATACGTGAGGCAGGGAGGAAGGCAGAGGTGGGAGAGGGGCAAACAGAGCGTAGAGAGGTCACGTGGTGTGAGAGCCGAAGGTGTGACTATTTTGGGGGAAAAAAAAAAAAAGGACCAGTAAAAAAGGACGGAGAATGAGAAAGGGTGCCAAAGGGTGCTGGCGGACAGAGATAAAGTACAATGACATGTATGTATGAGTGAGCCTAAGAAAGCACACTGTTTTGTATGCTAACCTAAGAAATTAATAAGATGGTAATAAAAACCTAAGCCCTCTAAGTAGTACTTTAAAAACTTTACCATAATTTCTGAAACTATGGGGGGGATGATAACCTTATTTCATACTGGAATAGTAAATTCCAAAAGTCTGCGCATTAATCGGAAGGTAAGCTGCTGTTAGACAGTGTGGGAGGCCTGACTCAGCTGTGACATAGCTTTCAAGTTCAGTAGAAAGACTGTTCTCCGTTCGGTTTCTGCATAAAAGTTTATTCACATCAATACACATTTCTTCCTGGCTAAGTTCACTGATGGCCAAAGCCCTGTATCCTCCTTAATAGATATAAAATGGCAAAGTGAAAGAGAATGGACTCTTATAAAGTTTAGCTATCCCGCTACACTAACCCAAGCATCTGGTAACAAAAGTAAAGTTACAGAATGAATGAAACCACACTTCAAAAGTAAGAACCAAGAAAAGTATTCCATATCAATGGGTAATTGACCGGAGGAAACGGCAGTCTCAGAGCCATATTTCTGTAGCTAATGATGGCTACGGAAGAGTACTGACGTCCTCCCCTTGCGTTTATGACGGCCTAGGATGGGCTCATTCACCTTTCCCAAAGTTCAGGCAGGCGCTGCGTTGAAATGGAATCTGGTACTGAGATGAGCTCTGTTCGTGGTTGTAGACTTGGGGTTACTTAAAAGTAATCATGTGGGAGATGCGCACAAAGTCCCACCCCTAACTAAGGAGTTGATGTTGGGGCAAAGTCAGTTTTCTTTAGAAGTGCAGCCCCAGGTGGGGTGATCACTCTCCAGTGAAGGCCACACGTCCCAAAGTATATAGACAGCATAAACTCTATAGGGGTTGGGGGAGGGGCACAAATTTGAGTGGAAAAGGGCGTGAATCTGGAAGAAACGAGGTGAAAATGATCAAAACACTTTTTCTGAAAATCTGAAAGAACTAACAACAAACGAGGGCGGGATGGGGGCAGAGACAGTGAAGTTTGTTCAGCACTTTGGAAGCTTTAGGCTGGAAGTTAATGGACTCAACTAGACCTGGAAAATCAGCTGAGCTCCCACCCACCCCTTGGTGCCGATGCTGGCTGAGTCCAGTGCACCCCGGAACACTTACTCTCAATATTCCCGCAAGTGTATTCACAGAGTTCCTGACTGTGGAAATTGTTGGCGTTGCCCAGGCAGCCTCCATACTTGAAATCGCGGCAAGTCTGTTCCCTCCTATCATAGTAGAACCTGCGGAAGAGGGCCCGACAAGGTCCCTGGTCCAAAGGCAAGAGGCAGATCTCTAAGTTATTCCCTGTAATCAGAAGGAAAGCAACCAGAGTGGTCAGATTTGGTGCCTGACAGGGACTGAAAAGTCTGGCTCTAAAGTTCACCAGCAGAAGTTTCTGCACTAACTATGCACGACTTCCCCTGGGTGGAGGCAGGGACCTGGGGACAGCCTAGCAAGAGCGGGTCCCTGGGCGGGGGGCGAACCCGGGTAAGAGGGATCCTGGGCCAATACCTTGGGTGGATGCTGAAGCCAGACCGCGAGCAGAGCCCACCAGGAGCAGCAGCAGAAGCCACAACCGCAGGGGCGAAGCGGGGTCCATAGTATCGGGTGGAGCTGCGGCTCCCTGGATGCGCGCAGGGAGGAGAGCGCCAGTTGCTGGCTCGCAGGGGAGCGGCTTTTAAGCAGGCGACCGTCCCTGGACCCCCAACGGGGCGGAGCACAAAAAAAAATGTAGCTGATTCACGCCTGCGGCAGTGGCCCATCCCGCCCCCACGCGCATTGTGTCCCAAGAGGAATTTCCTGGGAGTTGAGAAGTTGAACTTAATTCCCAAACTTTCGCCTGCAGCCAGGGGGGATGCCCGAAGAACCGCTTGTGTGTCAATAAGGAGAAACTAGCTAGTCAGAGGCAAATGACCCACCCACACTGAGGATTGCCCAAAACACCAATTTGCACTTCACTTCAAAGAAACCTCAATCCTAGAGCCCATTTACGTAAGGGCTGAGGGAAAGGCAGACTCATTTTTCTTACCCTAGCCAGTTCATCACTATGGACTCTGAGATTGGAAATCTCTGTGTGTATACATCCTTTCCAACCGGATTACACTCAGTAAAAGTTTGTACTCAGTTTTAAGAGTAGGGACTGATGGAACGTATTCTGTGAGAAGTAACCACCTCAAACAATACATTTTTTTTTTTGAGACAGTTTCATGGATCTTAGGCTGATTTTAAACTCACGATATAGTCAAGGATACCTTGAATTTTTTTTTAATCCTCCTGCCTCCATCTCCTTATTGCTGAAGAATTAAGAGTTTTCATCATTCCAAAAGGTTCTTTGCTTTGTGGAAGCTCCTTTTGAGACACAAGCCTGTGCCAAGACAGGGCAGCTGGCTCATTTGATTTCTGGGCCCATAGATAAGTTTTGCCCATTCTTAAATTTCATATGCATGAGATTGTAGAGAAGTGTCTTTACTTTTATGTTTTGTTTGTTCTTTCTGTTATTTATTTATTGCTTTTGAAACAGGATCGAATGTAGGCCAGACTGACTTCCAATTGGCTGTGTAGCAAAGGATGAATATCAACAAAGACCTGATCCCCCTTACTCTACCACCTCCTAAATGCTAAGATTAGAAGTCCGTCTCACTGCACCTGCCTTAGTGTTTGTGTTTCTTCTTAACTACTTTTTTTGTAATATATGTATGCTTTGTTATCAGTTTTTAAATCGAACGTACAAATGCCACAAAGTTTCTAGCTTGTGCCAATGAATGAAGGTGCTTTGTGGGGAGATGTGATTTTCACTATTCTTTCATAGAGAAGTATTAGACTTTGCCACACCATTTTCCAAGATGATGATTATACTGTTTTACACACTGGCTGATGTTGTAGCTTTGGCCAACCCCTTTCCACATATCCCTAATCAGTACAACTAATAAAGTCCACTATTCTTTTGATATATTAGACTATGACCAATGCTTTGTTTAGACAATGACAAAAATCAACATTGAAAGTTTATACAAGATTAATAGGAAAAATTGAGGCAAACTTTTAAAAGACTGTCTTGATGAATGTATCTCTCCTTTTGTCCCATTTTCTCTTGTTTTATTTTATATTATCTAATGAATAACTATTCCTGATTTTTCCTGAAGATACTAGGAGGAGTTTAAAGAAGATCTCTTTTAAGCTGGAAAATTCTGTAAACTACAGTGCAGTGGTTCACATTAGGTCAATACTCTGGGATATTTTGCACATTATAACTTGTCCTGTTTCAGTTGCCTTGGTGTCAGAGGATAGAGTCGCATTCCTAAGAAGACTAGACCGGTCTGAAGGTGCTGTTGGCGTCACTAGATAACAATGATTAAGAACAATTACCAGAGCTGGCAAAGTAAATGCTTACCCACCAGCTGGGTGGGATAGAAACGGAAAGAACGAGAGTGAGGATTGTTGTCTCCCTTACTGATTTACGGGTTGTGTTACCTTCAAGGCGGCCAGTTTCAAGCCACCACTGCCTCTTCACGGAATGAAAAGTTGAGCAGAGATGAATGTGATCTGTGACCCAATGTGAGCCAGCTCAAAGCAAGAATGAATCACTGAGAAAGCCAGCGGGTTCTGGAAGACAATCCATATGCTCCCACATTCTTGGGAGACTAGGATTAATCCCTCCCAGTACATTCCACGTACTATCAGAAAAGGGGAATTTTAGGGAATATTTCACCAGGGTCATGTTGGGAAGGAAAGTTAACTTTAAACTTACGTATTCTCTTTCTGAATACAATGAAATACATCTCTAGACTACAATAAACTTTAAAGACAGAATGGATGAGATATCAGCACTGATGGCTGTTATTTCTTTCCCTTATTCTCTGCTAATGGGTAGGCTTTAGCCAGCTGTTGCTGGTATAAAAACTGAGCCTTCTGAATTGGGGCAGTTATTTTGTTTTCTTTGGAAGTTGGATGCTGTGTTGGTGAAATACACTTGGAAATCAGAGATTTGGACTTTCTTTCTTGTTCTCTGGAACTCTCTGAGCCTCAGTTGCTTTTTCAACAAGAAAAGCACAATGCTGTGTCAAGATGTGTGCTGTAGGTTAGAGGGAAAGATCTGAATACACAAAGGGGCCGTTAGCTTCTTGCAGGATGGCACAGAGCCCATCCATATCATACTTAGTCAAGTTCCCATTGACAGCCTTGGCACACTACTTTAACATAGTATGTTAGCCTGGGTCAGGAAGGGAATGGCCTTGTGGGACTGAAAATTACGGTCTTCTTCCCATCAACTCTCTCCATGGGCTGAGCTCAGAGGGCAACTTTTTGAGTAGGAGTCCCACTGATTAGACATCACTTTGTGGTGATTCTAAGGGAGCTAGCTTTTCAGCCAAGAGTAGCATATTCAGTCAGTACCCTCAGAGCAATGGACTGGGCGTGGAATTGAGACTTAAGAGGCCTCTTCTTTTTCTGTGGTGTAGTATCCTTAGGCACAGGGTAGAGACATTCTGGGTATGTTAGTTTCTTTCTCCTTTTCTGTGCTAAATGGGGTGCATCCTGAAGGCAGCTATGACCATTGACTGAGGAATGAAAGTTGAACAAGAGGGATAGTTACAAGTTTGAGATAGTCAAGCCAGGTCACCAGGGAGGAATTTACTCCTTATAATTGAAGAGCACGTGAGTGTTTTATGTCCACGAGAAAAATATCTTCCAATTTAAAGGGAATTTAAATGTCAGAGGGTGACTCTGAGTTTACAGAACTAACACTTTGGGACATGTGGGAGGAGACAAGTGACATTCCACAGCCATGTGGAAAGCCACGTCATTGTCCTTAAGGCAGTATCTAGGTCATTGTCCTTAGAGCTGTATCTAGGTCAAAAGGTTTCCACAAGACTAAGGAAAACTGTTCCTTTGTCCAAAGTCAACAGGAAGTGGAAGGCTGTGAGGGAACTGGCAAAATGTCCTCGTGACTGACTCATTCTTCCTATAGCATGGTGGCTGTAGCTAAAGAGACTCAGAATAGTTTAGAATCCTGTAAAATATGTGTCACAGGGTTCTTACAATTTCAATACCATAAGAAGCTAGAAGTCTGTTGATTTACAGAGTCATAAACTGAGACCTAGAATCCTAAAGTACCTGGTCATGTTTATACACCATGGTTGCTTGTAAGGCTGAGATTAAAACCTAACAGGCTCGAGTCCCAGCTCTGTATTCTTTCCAACTTCTAGTTCTGAGCTTGGTGGAGATCACTAAATACTCAGACTAAATATAAAAGCTCTGGTGAGCCCTGAGTCCTTCTCGGAATACCACGATACTTGCTCCTGATTCCTGTCACATCTACCTTGGCCATAACGAGTGAATCTGAAGGAAATCTGGATTTATTGACATGTACAGTTTGCAGACTTTCTGCACATTTCCTGTCATCTAACAGCCCAACAGGCTTTAGAGTTGCCTGAGAACTTACAAAAAGAACTGAGGCAACTGATCTGTCTTTGTTAGACAAAATGTCTAGGTCACTAGTGAATGATTGGAATCAGTTGAACTATGTGACTTGGGCTACATGCTATGACACCATTTTAAGGAGTTACAGTGATAATGATTTAAGAAGCAGGGAGGTCTTTCTACCTGTCAGTGAAAACTGTCAAAGGAAGACTTGAAGCAAGTCCAGCAAGCAGTAAGAAGGAGTTTATACATCTGCTGAAGAAGACAGATAATCTCCTCTGAGGTATGCGAGTCAGGACGGCTTTGTTAAATACAGCCCTGTCAAATTTGTGTTTTCCTAATGAGTCAGGCCAGACAGAACATAGTTTCTCTAATGCACACTCTGTGACATTGCAAGTACATTTGAGAATATAATGTACCATGAATCCACCCAAAATGATATACCTCCTCCATGACTAATGTTTATCATTCCTGCTTTCTCTCTAGAGCAAGAGATAATGGAGTGTATAATGTGTTTCCAATTGTAGTTATTCTTACAATCACTGAATGAAAATAATGTGGTTAAGTGTTTAAAATGTACCAAACTTTGTCCTAGTTGTTTGAGATAAGGAAGCAAAACCACTTTAGAGTTTCCATAGCATAATAGTGCACAGAGATGAAAACTATACAAGTCAGTTCAGTAAAGCATTCTCAATAAAATTTTAAGAATATTAATATATTCCAGATTTGCTCATCAGTGAGTTGATTTTGCTGCCTGTTTTGGGTGTTTTATTGCAGTATATATAATGAAATGTCTTGAGGATTGGACTAAAACATAAACCCCAAATTAATTTTTTTCATGTATAATTTATATACATATCCAGAAGGTAATTTTATACAATATTTCAGTGTACTTGCATTTTAATCTGGTGTGTGTGTGTGTGTGTGTGTGTGTGTGTGTGTGTCACACACACACACACACACAGAGAGAGAGAGAGAGAGAGAGAGAGAGAGAGAGATAGAAGAGAGGCTTTATTATTTCACTTAGTTGAAATCACATAAAAGAGTTTTCAAGACTAAATTTAAGTCATGCCAACTTTTACTTTTTGGACAGAGGAAAAGGAACATATTAATTAAGAAAGAGCTTTCAAGTAAGTAAGGACAAATATGAAAATGTGACATCAAGAATAATAAGACAATTCAACAATGAGGAGGCAGAATTTAATATACTCAAACACTGGTTAAAATTTAGAAACTATGAAGATGGAAATGTGACCTTAGTGACTGCTTCTTTGAGTGTCACACATACTGCACCATCCTTTAAAATGTTGTTGAAATATGTGTGGAGGGGTCAAGAATGGAATTTTCCACACTGGTGGAATCCAATATCTGGGAGTATTTTGCATTTGGGATTTTAGGATTAAGGATGCTCAATCTGTAGGACATGTACTCATAGCTACAGTTCAGTACCAGAATAGCTCTAACTTAGATTTGTCTTTTACCCAACCATGAAGTTCACAATTCATTTGAGAGCAAACAGATAGCAACTCAGTAAACATATTGCCATAATGCTCTAGAGGAACATCTGCCCAAAGTGATAATCAGATTAGAGGATTGAGAGAGCTAATCACTAAAGTCCTCATTTTCCAGGTTATATTTAGCATAAAGCAATAGACCTTGACCTTTCAAATGTAGACACCTTTTCTAGCAAAAAATATTGTCACTTTTATAATTTAGACAAAGTCTGTGTTGGCTATGTATTAATTACAAATGCTATATGCCCTCTAAATGTGTGTTTGTTTTAGCTTTTTGTGGAAAAGGTTTTATACCTTAAATTATACACAAGAGATAATCTGCTATCTGTGTGACACGGAGACTGTAGATGAAATTTGAAAGGGATGCATCTCCCAGGGCTGCTAATGCATCTCTCCTATGATTATTAGCTAAGGAAGAAACTGAGTTCAAAGCACTTCTGCATTAAGAGTTGAGTACTGGTCTGGACTGCTGGTCCTACTGAGATGTTCCTGCTGTCCAAAGAAATCTCCTCACTACCCTATCTTCTTTCCCTTACAAAGGAAGAACTATACTTCCCTGTGTAGAGTTGAGGACTCCCATTTTCCTCCCCACATTCCTGTCAGCACGTTGATTGTTGTTATCCTTCTACAGCTCATGTTTCCCCAGGAAAGAGTACATCTATTGACTATCCAAAACCAAATGGTCAGCCCTCAGAACATACACACAAGTGCCATTATACACACCAAACAGGCTGTCTTTATATTTAGGAATATATATATATATATGTATATATATATATATGTACAGACATATATTAATGCGACAATTAATGAAAAAAGAAGCCATGAATTTGAGAGAGAACAAGGAGGGTTATGTGGGAGGTTTTGGAAGGAAGAAAGGGAAGTGGAAAATGAAAAAATAAATACTTTTTTTTAAAGGGAAGAACTACTCTGGTCCCCTTAGAAATCAACCCTTTGACTACTGTTTGAAGTAATCTTTCCCCCTCTTGCCTTTTCAAAGGCTTGCTCCCCTGATTCCTACAAAAATCAGCTCTATGCTTCTTATACCTGCTATTCCGACTAAGCATTCATCTATGACTCCTTGTCCTATTAGACCTCCATTTGACTGCTCATATTTTCAGCCAAATTTACTAAAAGTGTTCCTGGTTCCATCTGCCTCCACTTCCTCATTTTCTGTTTTCCCCTCTGTGTTCTCTTCCAAATCAAGTTGCATATTATGGAGAGAAAAATATAATATGCTTTTATCAAAGACAATAGTTGTGTTGTCATCTTTTACAGGACTTCTTGGTATATGTAATATTCCAAACAGTTATAACCGATATCACCCAGACTACATTTCTGCTTCTATTTTGTCTAACTTTTCACCACTGCTTGAAAATTGTTAATCCTTCCTCATATTTGAAATGTTTTCTTAGTCTTCATATCACATTCTTCTGCCTTTCCTCTACTTAATTACCTCCTACTTCTCTGTGGATCTGTTCCTTTCCTCCGGCTAAGCAGTAAAGGTTGTGATCACAACACTCGGCAAAGAGAACTCTTTAACTTCTATAAACTTTGCACATATGCACAAATGTACATGTCTACATAAACATATAACTGGGTCTAATTTTTATCCATCATTTGAATCATTAATATTGCCTACTTAACATCTCCACTTAGCTGTTCAATAGACATCTTAAGTATATGTCCTAAAGGAGATTTTATTTGTGTATATTCATTAATGTATCTCCATTAAAAATAAAAAAATAAATGGCACTTCTATGAAGCTTCTTAAGGCATGGTCTCCAAGTATGTTCCCATATGGCTTGTTAAAGGCTTTAGTGTTTACTTTCCCTCACTGTATTCCCTTCTCTACGCTGCCCTCACATTCCTTATCACGTCTGTCTTCACTATTGTACTTCCTCCCTTACCTCTTATAACACTATATTCCATTTTCCTTTCCTTGGGAGGTCCCTCAGCCAGCTACAAGTAAGGGATAGCCCTTACTTGCTATCCAACCTCTGTGGATATTCTGAATTCAAGTAAATAGCATTTTCAACACGCAACATAGTAGTAGATGCATATATGAACTCACAGAGACTTTGACAGTATGCACATGTCCTGCACAAGCTCAAGCCAGACAACATTACAGTAGGGAGGAGGGGAAGCGGGCATAACATTCTACCTCTAGCCAAGAAGCTGCTTGAAAGTGATAGCTGCTAGGAAAGGGAAAAATTAGTTTTCTTTAATGGAGTGGTGCTGAGTATTTCAACAACACAGGGGGAAGGCCCTGTGATCAGTAGTTGGCCAAAACAAACCAAACTCCATTTTCTGTGTGTGTGTGTGTGTGTGTGTGTGTGTGTGTGTGTGTGTGTGTGGTGTGTATTTATTTTGTTTTTTATTTTAAAGAGGAAAAAAACATGAAGTTGGGGGCATAGAGAGGGGGTAGTATTTGGGAGAAGCTGAGAGAGAAGAAAGAATATAATCAAAACATATTGCATAAAATCTCAATGAATAAATAAAAAAAATTAAGCCAACAATAAACAGGTCTGGCACTCCTACCTCAGAACCACACTTGGATTTGCTAGTGTCTTTTATAGCCAGATGCATTATTTACTTTTTGTTTGTTTGTTTGTTGAGACAGAGTTTCTCTGTGTAACAGCCCTAGCTGTCCTGGAACTTGCTCTGTAGCCCAGGCTGGCCTTGAATTCACAGAGATTCAGCTGCCTCTGCCTCCTGAGTGCTGGGATTAAAGGTGTGTGCCACCACTGCCTAGCTACATTAGTTGCTTTTACTGTTACTGTGATAAAGTATCTGACATCTTAAGGGGGAAGGGAGGAAAGATACAGACCGTGGAGGCTGGAAGCTGTGATGGCAGCAGTGTAAGAAGGCTGGTCACATCGCCTCCACAGCCCCAAACAGAACGAGATGATGCTGGTGCTCAGCTCCATCTTCCCTTTATTTGAGGACCCCACTCTCTTCGATGGTGCTGCCCACATTCAGGGTAGGTCTCCATCCTCAGTTAAAATCTTCCAGAAGCACTGCCATAGGCCCACTTAAAGATGTATTTCCATGGAGATTATGAATACAGTTCAAGTTGACAATGACTATTAACCTCATACATAGCAAGCAGCCAATGTGGTTCAGATCTATCAGCTCTTTAGAGACTACTGCATTAGTATCTCATCTAAACCATTTCCCAGTCAATTCCAGACAGACTGTGCTTTATGCCTCAGACCATGTCACAATATGCCACTATTTCAAAATAAAGCTAAAGACTTCAGTAGTTTCTCATTTTATTCCTTGTTGTGCTTTACAAGGCTCAACATGATCTAATATTGTTCCCTTACTAATCTAAGCCCATCATATCATTCTCATTTGCTCTATACTCAAGGAACATGATGTTTTCTCTTTTCCCAGTTTTGCAACTCCAAGGGTCTTGTGCAAGGTGTTCCCTCAGCTTACCCTTTACCTACATGAAAGTCATCCCTTGACTTTTACCTCTGCGCCTCCTCAAGCTGCCAGCACAATCAGGTAGGAAAGATGACCTTGTTGGATTGCATTAACACAGTGTACTCACAAGAGTGCTTGGCCACAGTAATTATTGAGAAAATATTCACTGGACAGGGGCAGTAATTGGGTGCTGTATCTGTATCAGCTTAGAAAGAAAACAGAGTGTGCAGCAAGCCTTCTTGTCAGACTATCTTTGGATCGCCAGACCCCAAATAACGACATGGAGACTTTTAATTATGAAAGCTTGGCCTTTAACTTAGGCTTGTCCCCAACTAACTCTTAAGCTCAAATTAACCTGTTTCTATCAACCTACGTTCTGCCACATGGCTTGGCTACCTCTGCTCTGTACCTTATGTCTGACTTCTTCAGAGACGCACTGGCTTCCTGCTAGTGTAATCTACCTTTTCTTCTTCTCCTCAGAGTTCTCTCTCCGCCCAGAAGTCCTGCCTATCCCTCATGCCCAGATATTGGCCATTTAGTTCTTTATTACACCAATCAATCACAACAATACATCTTCACACAGTGTACAAATATCCCACAACAAGATCGCACACACAAATACCAGTTGTTTCATGTAAGTATTTGGGAGGCCAGCAAGATGGTAAAGGAACAAACCATTTCAGCTAATATTGTCTCATTTTTTCCTTGAGAAAACAAACTCACCCTTCATATCATTTCATCTCATCTCCCTACTAAAGGGTGCTCATGGTTTAATCTTTTAAATCTTTTATTTTCTTCTCTTTATTTCAGGTGTTCTCATCCCTCCTCACTGCTTGTCCCTAAGCTTCTATCCTGATAGTGTTTACTGAAACAAACAGCTAACAGACATCACAGACTTAATATTCCCTTCTCATCACGTTCTTGATCTCAAAGTTCTTGGTCTCAAACATTTCTTCTTTCTATTGGCCAGGCCCAAATCCTCAGAGTTATCTGGATTTTTTGTCTGTCTCATTTTCATTTAGCATCAAGTCAGTCAACACATCCCATTGAATCTGCTATGAAAATGTACTCAGAATCCCTCTACCTGCCCTTACCTCCACTTCTGTCTGGGTTCACTCATCGTTCTATTTCACCTCAGTTACTGCATTTGCCCTTGGACCTGTAGTCCAGAGTCTACATAGATGCTAGAGTGACTGCTAAAATATGACAGACAATGGTACCCTGATATTGAAAATGTTTCCGGCCGGGCGGTGGTGGCGCACGCCTTTAATCCCAGCACTCGGGAGGCAGAGGCAGGCGGATCTCTGTGAGTTCGAGGCCAGCCTGGTCTCCCAAGCGAGTTCCAGGAAAGGCGCAAAGCTACACAGAGAAACCCTGTCTAAAAAAACAAAAAAAAAAAAAAAAAAAGAAAGAAAGAAAATGTTCCCATGTTCCCCAATTCACTCAGAGCAAAATAAGCCTTTAGAGTAGCCTACAAGACCTAAATGCATGTGGACTCCATATACGATGCTCTCCTGTATTCACTGGGCTCCCTCCCCATCATCACTCACTTTGTACTTTCTTTGGCTTGTTCTGGGATATCTTCTCTTAGATACCCATACTGGCAAAAAATTACAACTCTCACTAAAAGAGGACAAGAGATAGTATAGTCTGAAGACAAATATGAATGGCCATGGCCCAGGAATACAGATTCAGGTCCATTTTCCAAGTACATTGTCCAATGTGACAGCAGTTTCCTGAAGTGTTTGCGATAACAGAACCAAAGTCATAAATCAAGCCACGTTTCAAATGCATTTGTGGATACATCAGGTAGGTGGAGAAATCTCAGCTCTCAGCGTCAGCTACTGTCTGATGGCATACATAGCCTTTCAGTTGGTGGGAGCTAGTGGTCTGTTAAAATAATATATCCCATGATGCTCCATCTGTTGATCACAAGGATGTTAGATCAGACACAGAGGTGGGCAAGGGATGGTTATAAAGCGAGCTAAAGATAGCCCAATATAATTGTAATAGTTCCAGATCTGTGACATTCCAACCTCTCCACAGTCACAGACATTCTAATCAGCTACTACTAATCCTTGCAGAAAGTTCAGTGTAAGGTGCGGTTTTTTTGGAACTCTGGCTCACAGCTCTCCATGTTGGCCAAGCATCACATTTTGTGCATGCAGGGTCAACATATTAACTGCCCCTGTTATTAGGAAGGCTTGTTCCTAGGGTCTGATGTAGATAAGG
>CABHPQ010169812.1:0-15738 GCA_902168405.1 Peromyscus aztecus
ATCCCAGCACTCAGGAGGCAGAGCCAGGCGGATCTCTGTGAGTTCAAGGCCAGTCTGGGCTACCAAGTGAGTCCCAGGAAAGGCGCTGCAAAGCTACACAGAAAAACCCTGTCTTGAAAAACCAAAAAAAAAAAAAAATTAAATTAAAATAAAATAAACAACGGCATCCACAAACCCACCTCATGGCTAGGAAATGGGGGTCTGTCCCAGACTTCCATAGTCCTGGTGGAGGAAAATGATGTAAGGCAGGGCATAGGTAAGGAAGGATCAGCCTAAGCTGGCAGGCTGGTGCTCTAGGAGGTGACGTGACCTGGGACATGGCAAGGTACTGAAGTCAATACAGTCTTTGTCACCCTCTGTCTGTTGCTCAGAATATCCCAGGAGAAATGGTAATCGTGTTTGCTTGCTTGAACATTTGGTGACAAACTTTTTCCCCTTTCTGAATCCCCCTAGACTTATCCTAACTGTTAGCTGTAGTTTGTACTTTAAAGAGTTGATTTTTATTTTCTTAAGCTTATTTTTATGTGTGTGAATGTGTGCCTGTGCATGCGCGCAGGTGCCCAGGGAGGCCAGAAGAGGGCATTGCACCCCTGGACCTGGTGTTACAGGCAGCTGTGAACCCCCGTCATGGTGTCGGGAACTGAACTGTGTCCTCTGGAAGGGCAGCAAGTGCTCTTAACCACTAAGCCACCTCCATAGTCCCTACTTTTTACTCTCTGTTTGACCAATCTCTGTTTTTGGTTTTTTCTGTTTCTCCGTGGGGATGACAGTTCATTTTCCAGTTAGGGCGTCCGTCTCTACTTAGGGTATATGGTCAGAATACCCCAGACTTTTATTTGAAGATGGACAGCCCCTTGGAGATCCTTTCTCACAGTAGTAATTGCTGCAAATGTGTTCCTCCTCACTCTTCTCTCCCTCCCTTCTAGACTCCTCTTTTTCGTTCTAACAGCTATGTATTAATCACCTACTGGCTCCCAGCACAGAGATTGCCGACTGACAGTCAGGTACTCAGTGTGTGAGAAGAGCTGCAGAAATGTACCATGTGCATTAAGCCCATCCTCTCTGTGGTAGGTTTTCAATGCAGTGCTTGCAAATGCCACCACCCCTCCCCAGTGCGGTTCAAAGAACTTTTAAAAATAGGAACCTCACTAATTAACTCCAGTTAGGGAGTAAATTAATGGAGTGAAGAGGAGGAAACCATGGCTTGCATCCATCAGATTAATACGATGCAATTTGCTTTGTGGGTTTCATAAACTTGTGCTTTGGGGCATTTTTAACCCGGAACAAATGAACATATAAATTGTTTACAAACCACTGGATTTAATATAGTGATTTAGCTGTCTTTTTAGTATTTCATATAACAGATGGATCAAATGAAAATAAATATTTGCTCAATTCAAACATATTTCGAATTTAATATGAAATGTAAATGACGGCAGAACACAATATGTCTTTGGAGCACTGGAGGCAATAAAAAATCAATTAAGGGTTCCCTTCTCATTGTTAAAAATTCTAACTTCTGTATAATGGAGCCAAAATTCATAAACCCAAGCGAGATGAGGAAGCCTTTCTGGCGATTATTAATTTTCTTTTCTTCATATTTTTGCGGTCACCCCTCCACTGTACTGAGGTGCTGGGCTGGTGAATAATGAGAACAAATGAGGGACTCTGGGAAAAGAAACAGTGCTGAGATGCCTAATCGGTCGAAAGCAATGTGCAGGATAAACCCTAATAACGCAAAAGTGCCTATTCCTGAAAACTTTCGTCTGCCTCCCGACTCCTTCCCTCTCTCCTTCCCTCGCTCCTTCCTTCCTTCCTTCTTCCCATCTGTGTGTGATGTGTATGTGTGAACATACATGGCTATTCACATGGGGTGCTTAGATGCAGGCAAGCACTCATACACATAAAAAATAAATACATTTGAAAAAGATGCAAGTAGATATAATTTTTGTGGTCCTCCAGAAACCTTTCAAGGCAGCAGCTTCCATATAACTCCAGTGTCCATTGGAACACAGAAATTGAGCTGTAAACTGTGGCACAGAATTTCATGAAATCGATGAAAGGGAACCAAAGAAACCCGTGAATCAAATGTGCCCAGCCACTAATGACACCGAGAGTCTATCTGACTTAGACCAGGTAATCATGAAGGGACAGAACACTGATGAAGATAACCCCAAGACAGGTACTTCAGCAAGGGTTAGCTCGATGAAAAACACAAAGGAAACCCTCTGGAGAAAGCCGGTCTAGAGTATATTTGTTAAAATATTTAGTGTGTGTGTGTGTGTGTGTGTGTGTGTGTGTGTTCACATGGCCTCAGGAAGCTAGAAGAGGACATTGGATGCCCTGGAACTGAAGTTACAGGCAGCCGTAAATCAATTTATGGGAGTCAGGAGCTGAACTTGGATCTTCCGCATGAGCAGCCAGTGCTCTTAACCCCCAAAACATCTCTGTAGCTTCTATTTGAGACAGGGACTCAAGCAGCACAGACTGACCTTGAACTCACTAACGGTGATCTCCAGTTTCTGATCCTCTTGCCTCTACCTCCCAAGTGCTGGGATTACAGGTGTGCGCTACCCTGCTCAGTTTCTGTAGGGCTGGAATTGGAATCCAGACCTTCCTGCATTCTCAGCAAGGTCTTTACCAACTGAGCCACATCCCTAGCTCACCGTAAGCACATTTTAATAGTTGTTTTCTTGACTAGTTTAAATTTCCAAGCAAAGACATTTTCTGTAGTGTACAATGATCTATCAACCCAGTCTCTCAGGAAATATCATCAAAATTAAATTAGTGACTTCTTAGTGTAAGATAGTATTTTGATTCAAATGCTTGAATATATCAGGAGAAAGTTTTACCTCAAGTGTTCAGATTATTGCCACTCTCTCTCCTTCCCTTTATTGATGTAGATGTGGTTATAATAAATGATATCTCCTGTTTATTTTTTCTATTTGTGAAATCCATCATAAATTGCAAATTTCCTGCGATCAGCCTGGTAGACAAATACAATAATGCTGCTTTATTTGTATAATCAGGCTGTCTCGGAGATTTCATTTCTCTGTCGGAGACATGCACAGCATTTGAGGAAGGGAATATTAGAATCCTAGGCCCCCTTCATTAGCATGCCTGTTCGACTGTCTTTGTTGCATGCTTCACAGGGGCTACCAGAGTATAATTAGGGTATAGGTGGCTTGGTTGAGCAAAACATCCCCCTTATTAGTGCCCAGACTGTGCTGAGTAAAACCCTTTATGAGGAGACAACACATGAGCAGAATATTAAATTGGAAGTTCAGGAGTCTTGTCCTATTTCCTGGACAATGACCGTGATCTACCACTACCAGCTCTCTCTGCCTTTTCTTTCTTTGTTTCTTGTTTTTGTTTTTGTTTTACTTAAAAAAAAAATTTCCTGGTTGGGTGTAGTGGCATGTGCCTTTAATTGCAGCACTCAGGAGGCAGAGGCAGAGCTCTGTGAGTTCGAGGCTGGCATGGTCTATATAGTGAGTCCCAGGACAGCCAGAGACCCTGTCTAGAAAACAAACAAGCAAACAAAAATTATGTGTGTGAGTACTTTACCTGCTCGCATATATATGCACAATGTGTGTGCAGTGCTCCTGGAGGCCAGAAGGGTGAGTTGGACCCCTAGAGCTGGAGTTACAGATGATTGTGAGCTGTCATGTGGGTTCAGGGAATGGAATTTCAGTTCTCTGGAAGAGCAGCCAGTGCTCCTAACTGCTGAGCCATCCATCTCTCCAAGGCCCTTTTTATTTGCATAGACAGGCTCTCATGGAGTCCAGGCCAGCCTGAAACTTACTTTGTAGCCAAGGATAACCTCGAACTTCTGAACCTTCCTCCTGCTTCCAGCACCCAGGAGCTGGGATTACAGGTGTGCACTGTCACACCCAGTTTATGCAATGTTGAGGCTGAAATCTAGGGCTTCATGCCTGCCAGCCGAGCACTCTACCAACTGAACCACATCCCCACCTTGCCCTTCTGCTCTCTCCCCAGCCAGGTGACTCTCCAGCCTCAATTCCTTACAAGCTCACTGAGCTTTAGAGAAAAGTTGGGCCACACCCTTTAGTTCTGGGCATCATACTCCAACTACAAGCCCTTCAGTAGACACAGTTGAACTCACCCCCTGGCTGCTACACGTTATTTGTCCTGTCTAATTGCTTTTCTGTCAGACTCCACATTCTTTCGTCCCTATAGCTCCACTCTCTAAGTTTGTATCTTTCCTTCTCCAAGATCTTAGGGACGCTGAGCTCAACCTCATTAAAACGCCCTCGACCCAGAACTAACAGTCATAATTCTACATTTGCTTGTGCAGTCATTTGATGGTGTCTGGTTTTCTTCATATTCCTTGATGGCAGGAGCTGTTCCTAATTTTGTTTTTCCAGTGTGCACACGTGTGTGTGTGTGTGTGTGTGTGTAACATATGTTAACACATGTGTATGCACATGTGTATGAGCACGTATGTAGACTCCAGGATCTGATGTTGGGTGTCTTCCATTATTTTTGGCAGGGTCTTTCACTGAGCCTGGAGATTACCAATTGTCTAGATTAGCTGACCAGCAAGCTCTGGGGATCTGCCTGTCTCCACCCCACCCAGCACTAGGATTACAGAGGTCCATGACCAGGCCCATCTTTTCATGGGTGCTCAGGATTCAAACTTGGGTCCTTGTAGTTATGTGGCAGGCATTTTGCCAACTGAGCCATCTCTTTAACCTCTTTTCCTCAGCCTCATACTGTCATCCCAGCAGCATCCCGCACAATGCAGATTTCAATAGATGTTTGTGACGGTATAAATAAATGACCAAGCCTCAGCTGTGTTAGGTCAAAAACTCAGGTCAGATGGCTAACTGAGGTTCCCATCCAACATATCAAAGTGGACCTGGTCCCCAGGTTCTCCCAGCATTTCTCAGCACCTGTTAAAGAGTCATCCTGGCTGGCATACCCTGCCCCCTACCCTAAACTCTCCAGCCCAGGAACAGCTTCTCCCAGCCTTTGATCCCTATAGAAATAACTTCAGCCAATTTGGACATGAAGTCTCTTGGCCTCTTGGCTCCAGGCTCCTCTCTTAGCCCCTGTCTCTTTCTCTCTTTCTCTCCCCTGGCTCTCTCTCCTTTCATGGCCAGTTTAGTCTGGACCCCTCCAGATGCCCCTGGCTCTTTTTCTCTCTTCTCTACAGTAACTTTCTCCTCAATTATACCTTGGAGCTTCGTGTCCTCATTGTTTTGTTTTTGTTTGTTTGTTTGTTTTTTCCATTCAAGCTAGACTTTGGCAAGTGTCATGGTTGGTCTCCATTGCCAACTTGACAAGATTTAGAATCGTGTCGGAGACAGAGCTCTGGGTATGTTGTCTGTGAAAGAGTTTCCACACTGAGTTAATAGAGTTGGAAACACCATGCTAAATGTGAGTGGCAATATTGCATGGGCCGAGGTCCTGACTGAAGAAAAAGGAGAAAGCAAGCTGAGCACCGACAGTTCGCTCTGCTTCCTACCCAGATGCCTCCCACTCCTGCTGCCTTCCCACCATGACGGACTGTCCATCCTCACACTGTAAGGCAGAACAAACCCTTCCTGCCTTAAGATGCTTCTTGCCAGGTGGTTGCTACAGCGGTGAGGAAGGCAACCGATACAGAAGCAAAGTCCCGTGTCACCCTGGACAGGACACTGTGGAGTTATCATTCTTCAAACACGTTCGGCCCAGTCTGATCAGGAATGCCCTCTTTCAAGGGGACCTGGATCCTTTGAGACCTATAAGAGGCCGGGGCGGGTGAGGTAGCTCAGTGGGTAAAGGAAGTTGCTGCCAAGCCTGACTATCTGAGTTCAGTTCCTGGGATCCACACGGTAGTAAGACAGAATTGACTCCTGCAGGTTATCTTCCGGCATTCACACACACACTGTGGCACACAAACGAAATAAATAAACACGAAATTTTAGGGAAAAGCCAGGCTGCCATGGTAGATACGTAAGGTATTCTCTTCTTCCAGCCAGTGACCAGAATTCTGTGCTAATCAGTCCCACAACAGCAACTTTAACTATATGCTCCTGTCAGAAATAACCACAGAGAGAATGTGATTAGGCTGTTCTTAGCTCTTAGTAGTCCTTGTTAAACAGTTCATCGTTATGTTAATGCAGAGGTTTTAGCAGGGCTTTATGCTGGGTTTCCGAAGGGTTAGGGGCTCAAGAAGACATTGAGGTGGATGGCAGGAGAAGAAGGAGTTTATTAGAAGAGCTGCTGATGCCATGGACAGACAGACAGACAGAGGCAGCAGCATGACAGCGGTCACAAGGAGAGTTCAGGTCTCAGCATTGGAGATAGACAGCAGGCCGGGTCTCTCAAGAAAGGAACCAGAGATTACAAGGCAAAAGTGGGGTCTCCTTTTTAAGCTCCTAAGTGTGGGGGAGGTTTTACAGTGAGAGCCTGCAGCCAGGCTCCCCAGGTGGAGGCAGGGGAAAGGGTGGGAAGTGATCTGTGACCACCAGTGTCCCCTTTGATATAAACTCACTTCCCAGGTAAGAGATCCTGACACTAGGAAGTCCGTTAGCTAGAGACTCACACACAGCATCTCAGTAGGGACCCTGTCCTGTGGTGTGTGTGTGTGTGTGTGTGTGTGTGTGTGTGTGTGTGTGTATGTGTGTGTGTGTGTAGGCTGCTGCAGGTACTGTGGCCTGAGCAGAGGAGGCTGGATTCTAACGTTACATTCTCACACTTTGAGCACATTTTAGCAAGGAGAGCCTCAGGGAGAAGGGAGGCAGTAACATTTTGAAAATATTAATGTGCTTTTATTTCCTCTTTAAGTTGACATTTCCCCCCGCCCCCAGCCACTGCACTCAAGGCTAAGCCAGGAGGCTAATGGCCCCAGAGGAGGAAGTAGCGGGTACTACCTGCTGCCATCGTGAGCTGCATACGTTTGGAGAACAGAGACCGTGTCTCTTGACCTCTTGAGCTGAGTGGTCATGCTGAAAGCCAGGCTTTGTGATGGGTGAAAGACTCAGAAGCCCTAGATCTCTCCCTTTAATGTTTCCAGAGTGCAGATCCATACACTAGACCACTCACATTCAGACACTGTCACAATGAAGGGCTGGGGCAATCCTTGGAAGCCATTGAGAGGCTTTAAGAAAATAATGAATGGTAAAACCGTCTGCCATGCTGCCCATGGGCGACAGCATTTGCTGCATTACAATTTGGATCCATTTCAGGGCTGGTTGTGTTTCCAGAATGTAAAAGAAATGGCGTAACCACTCTGGCAGGAATGTAGATATTCTGAAGTTACTTGTGCCTCTCCCTTCGGCTATAAGACTATTGAAACAATGGTCCTAAGGAAACTGGAATTTCCCTAGGAGTCTCATGCTGGGGAAGAAAAAAGGCTGAAGGCTAGTGCCAGCCAAAAGAGGAACTTCTCTTGAAGGAAGAGGTTTCCCAGAGCTCTGACAACTTGTCAGACCACCTTGCAGAGACTGTGGAGCCCAGATTATGATGGCTCAATGATGCACATTGGCCGCTCTGCTCAGCTACTGTTCTCTATTTCAACCTAAACTTAATGTTCATGCCCTGAAGATGGACTTGAGGTTCACTGACCTTTCTTGTTCCTCTTCACCACATGGCGTTATCTCTTTTTCCTCTTCTTTTCACTATAGCTTGTGTGTTTAATTGTCCTCCTGAGGATGGGAGTCAGAGCCTGCCTCATTAGGGCTGACAGGGTCAAGGCTCTGACTCTAATAGCCCTGGTGATAATGGCTGCCCCTTGGGCTACAGCCCTGGAGAGTGGCTGTCACCAGCTTTAGGGAAGAAGTGAGGCTTGAGGGCATCAGTGAACGATGGAGCCTTCTTGGTCCTCTGCAGCCTCCAGTGGTCTCCTACCCACAATGGTGGGCAGGTGTCTCCAGACTATATTTGGAACATCCTGAGGCTAGGGATCTTCCACACTCATTATGTTATTGGGGAATTCAGGGCCTCCTTTTGGGTTCTTAGCCTCATTAACAGACTCAGAAGAAGGCCTAGGGGTGATTTTATTGGAAATTGAGGAGAAAAAAAACAAAAAAAGAGCAGACATGCTGTAAATCTTGGTGGCTGCCAAGAGGAGGGAGAAGAAAAAGAAGAAGAAAGCTAGTTTTGGTGCCTGTCTTGTATCTTGCTCTGTAGACCAGGCTGACTTCGAACTCACAGAGATCCACCTGGCTCTGCCTCCCGAGTGCTGGGATTAAAGGTGTGCACCACTGCTGCCCGGTGGGAAGCCACATTTTTAAAGTAGCCTTCTGGTGAAAGAAATGGTGATGGTGTGTGTGTGTGTGTGGGGTGGGGAGTTAGCTTCAGAGAAAAGAGTAAGCCCAGAAGATGGGGAAACACAGCTAGTGTGTGTGTGTGTGTGTGTGTGTGTGTGTGTGAATGGAGCTTGGTAGAAAGACGAAAAAAGGAAGTTACATTGTTGAGTAACTCAGAAAGGAAGGCAGACTCTGCAGGGTTACACAGTGGAGACCTGGCAAGTGGCTGCACCAGGGTCCCGGAGTTGGAGTTCCGTCTCACAGTCCTTTGAGATGGGCTAATTTTAAAGGAATTGTGCAAAGTAAATGAAGGGCAAACAGACCGACCCTTTCTTTAATATGAGAATGCAGCAGAGGCTTTGTGTAAACAAAGGATTTACCAGGTGGTGGTGGGATTAAAACATTTGCATAATATTTTTACAAAGTGGGGGAGATAAAAAGATTTGATAGGATTGGCAATAGCCTGGGAACACAGATTCAGTTTACCCCAAATTCCATATTTCAGCATGAGAACTGCTTCATGAAGCTTTTATAGTAATGGAGCATTTTGTAGAAAATGAGGCATGAGCCTCGTGCTGGCTGGACGTTTGGAATCCCGGCTACCTTCATCAAAAGAGCAATAGTTCTTTTCGGGTAAGGAAAGTCGATATTGGGCTCCCATTGAGCTACACAGTGGAAATGGCACCCGCGTCTGTTCCCAGCAAGTACAGTGCATTGGATGGAAGGGAAGCTACTGTTCTACTCCGTTTACTAAGCAGAGTTGAACTAGAGCAGGAGTTTGGAATTGGGTTGATCTCAAAACCATCCTCCTTTGCGGTGCTTCTTCGCCTTAGTGTGTGGCAGTTTGTGTCATCAGTTTGTTAGAGGCGGAGTCTGGGCCTGGTAGCCCTAACAGGCTATGCTCAGGGCCACCATCCTCAACAGGCCTATAGAGAGACAAGTGATAATGAAAGCAGACACAGGAGAGTTACTCATTGTGGTCACATCAGGAAGAGGACAAATAAAGAGGTCCAGTGACCCCCCCCCCAAACCATCTTTTGGGGGTTCACACACATTTTTATAGAGGAGAACAGAGGTGCGTAACTAAGCAGCCCAGGTCTAGGTGTTGGCTCCAGGCTCTCTGGTGAGGTGGTCTGACAGATTGTTAGAAGTGTGTAAAACCTCATTTTGGGAGATAAAGTCTCCCTCTGGCTGGTAACAAGCTCCCAAGCCTTTCCCTCCTCTGAGGGAAATTCTAATTTCTTGGGGTCCGTTGTCTCAATAGGGAGTATGAGTCTCTTCAGAGTCTCTTCATTCCTGACAGCATAGTTTACATACATTAGGTGCTAAATAAATGCTTGGCAAGTGCAGCAATGTCATGATGGCCCTGCTGCTTCCAGGAGCCCCCCTCTGCAAACTACATCTTCACTATTGAGCTTCCACGGGGAGAAGACAGTGAAGGGGCACCCCACTGTAATCCCGAGAGCCAGTCCGATGATGTACAAGAAAGGTTAGCATTTCCTGACTAACTTCAGGGCTCCTGCCAATTCAGAAACTTGACAAAGGCTCCTCTTTGCACTTGCTGTGTGTTAGGAGCTGTTCTGGCGGGCAGAGGTGCTTTACTGGTCTACAAGGTGACTTTGGAGCTGCAGAACAGTGGTGTTACCCAACTCTGACAGCCCTATCAGGAGGCATGCGCTGTGCTAAGTGGCTGCTGTGCTTGTTAAATGTCTAACTGCCTATGAAAGCAAAGGCGTGTACAAGCGGGGGTCAGGCCCAGTTGGAACGACAAGGTATGTTGAACTCATGAAAGAAAAGACATCCCCCCTAGGGATGTGGAGACAGCTTGGTTGGTAGAGTGCTTGTCTGGATCTCCACCTGAGTTTGGTCCTCAGCATCCATGTTTTCAAAGTCAGGCTTTGTTGCATTTGCTTGTAATCCCAGTGCTGAGGGGCCACTGGGGCTCACTGGCCAGCCAGCCTAGCCCAATTATCCAGCTCCAGATTTAGTGAGAGACCCTGTCGAAAAAAGCAGAATGGCTCTTGAGGAACATTTGAGGATGTCTTCCGGCCTCAACATGTATTTTCAGGTACACACACACACACACACACACACACACACACACACACACACACCCCTACAAAGAAAAGACATTCTCTTACTCTAATAAAATTGGAGTGGGGATGGGGGACTGGGAATCCACCCTACCTTAGAAATAAAACACTACATGAAGTAATTTAGCTGAGCAGCAGATATTTGACTGCATGTGTTATTTGGCTTTATATTATAATTCTTTGGAAGACATGATATACTCAGCAGAAACATGGTTTTCTGGGAATTTATGGGTCTACTTTCTGTACACTACCATTCTGAAAAATTAAATATCATGTTGAGATGACAGCTGTGTGTTTTCTCTATTTAAAAGACAGCTGATGGGTTGTCAATGTTTCTCAAGTTCAAGATTGTCTTGACAGAGGTGACAAACGGGTTGCGTTGGTGGCTGAAGGTCTAAGTCTACAGGATAATGGAGGTTTCTAGAGGAGCCAGGCTGAGTTCTTTCTTGGGCCTGGGGTTTTCCCAGTACTGAATCTCTTGCAAACTCACCTCCTTTGGGAAGCTCTCCAGGATTGCTTCGCCTTCCCTGACAGACCCACAGACCTTTCTGTTTCGTTGCAAAGTGCATTCACCAAATATGTAGGAGAATTTTCGTGTGTGTGATACCCTTTTGATTCTGGAGCATGAGAAGCCGGTGCCCCTATTTCAAGAAGCACAGTATTACTCTAAATAGGGCATCAAGGCATGGAGATGGAATATTCTAGAAGCTTAAAAATAGCCTTGAATGGCCAGGTGGTAGTGGCGCACGCCTTTAATCCCAGCACTCAGAAGGCAAAGGCAGGCGAACTTCTGTGAGTTTGAGACCAGCCTGGGCTACAAAGTAAGTTCCAGGAAAGGCACAAAACTACACAGAGAAACCCTGTCTCAAAAAAAGAAAAAAAAATAGCCTTGGATGAAGGGTGGAGGAAGTGATTATTCATGAATCTAGCTAGTCCTGGGCTCTAGCATTTTTTAGTGACTGCAGTGGTTAATTGAACTTTACCCCAGAGATGTTGCCTATGACTTTGATATTCATGGTGTGGGTCATGGACCAGCAGCATCGGCCACCTGTTGGAAGTTGTAAATACTGAATTAGAATCTGCATTGTAAGCAGACTAGCAGATTCTTGTGAGTCCTCTGTCCTAATGCTTCAGTATGAGAAGAACCTACAACACACTGGATTCTTTATCCCCTCCCGTGTGTGTGTGTGTGTGTGTGTGTGTGTGTGTGTGTGTGTGTGCTAGAAGTTGTCCTCAGTCCCATATTATTTGAAACTGGCTGATTAGGATGGCTGGCAAGTGAGTCCCAGGAACCCTCAGTCTCTTCGTCCCCAGTGCTGAGGTCATACGTGAGCACCACCTTAGCACCTTGCTCAGAATTTTTCTTTTTAAACAAAGGTTCTGGTGATGAACCAGTGCCCTGTTGCTTGCAAGCACTTTGCTGAATGAGCTACCTGCCCTGTCCTTCTGTGTGGTCTTAAAAGAGGAACTGCAATGTTCTTGGGCAGATTTGAGCCTGCTGTATTTGTGATTCTGGCTCCATTGTGGATCAGCTAAGGTTTCGAATGCTGTGCCCCCTCCAGGGTCAGGAAATGGGCTAGGACAGAAGGAGGAAGGGAGGGGCCGAGACAGGTTGTTCAGCTAAAGCTGGCATTTGCGCTCTTTGGAATCCATCTGAACAATTGGACTTCCTGGGGTTGATGAGAACTTCAGCTACTGTGCTTGGGTGAAGCTCGGCTGCCTGTGGCAAGGGGAGGTTACAGCTTCTTTACACATCAAGTTAGGTTGCAGTTCACAGCGTCCATAAAAACTCCTGGTTCCGGCTCTGAATATGTGTGTAGGCAGCTTTGGGCCTCACTTGATTCATTTCAATAGTGGGTATCTTTCTGTACTTTTGTTTTTCCTCCTGATGCGTCCTGGGTTACAATTGCCAGAGGTTAGTATAGGGGGACGCAAGCCTAGATGTCCATTAACTAATGAATGGGCAGTGAAAATGTGGTATACGTACACAAGGTAATCAAAGGCGTAAAAAAAAAGTGAAATCATGAAATTTACAGGGAAATGGATGGAACTGGTAAGATCACATCGAACTACCTAGGCTCAGAAAGACAAACATCATGTATTCTCTCCTGTGCAGACGCTACCTTCTAATGTTTATATACGTGTATTTATGTAAGAGTGAGTGCAGAGACCAGGTAACTAGAAAGGCGCCCACGATGGGGGCAGGGAAAGCGTTAAGGGAAAAAGCATCGCAGCGTAAAACAATATACACCACCAGAGGAACAGAAAAGCTGGTGTGTCAGGAGCAGAAGGTTTCCGTGCAGGTGAGAGGGAGGTGCGAGGAGGGAGGGGCACAGGGAAGTGGGAGGGATGAGGGCTTGGGAGAGAGGAGAGGGCCAGCCCCAAGCCCCCCAAATATAGAGGGACACCAGAGGAACCAGCCACAGAGCACCCCAGTTCCTAAATGGTGCTGCCAGGAGCTGGTTAATACCAAATCTGCAGGGTGTGTTGCTTCCGGCCTGGGACCTGACTCATTCCACCGGGTCACCGATGGTATCAGAATGTGGCTGCTCCTCACCACAGAATCAGTTTGAGTTTGACCGTTGACCTGAAAAACAAAGGTCCTTAACTGTGCCTCAGGTCAGGTGCATGCTTTGCTTCCAGCCAGCAGCCTGGATTTACCTCAGGGATTTTCCGGTTATGTCCTGATATGGTATTGGCTGGGACTACTTGCTTTAGACTTAGAATCCCAGGCTGGGGTGCAGCTCAGTGGTACAGCACTTGCCTGAGTTTGAGCCCCAGGACCAGAAAATCCCGCTACTCCTAAAACTAAAACTGTACAAAAGTCATAATGACGCTAATACTTCTAAAGTATAATCCCATTCTTGATACTAAGAATATTTATTATAGTGAAACAAAAGGAATAGAGGCTGTGGAGGGGCTTGGTAGAATGACTCCCCAGCATGCACAAAGAAATTGGCTTGATGGGTAGCGTTACCTAAACCAGGTGTAATAATCTCCACACTCAAGAGAGAGAGAGACGGGCGATCACACAGGGTTAGCCTACACATGGAGTTAGCAGTCAGTCTACCTCAAAAAAGGTGTTTTAAAAGGGGGTGACATATTTGTTACTTTCCAGAAATCAGAGTTACTTAAGAATGAAAAAGAGTAACCGGCGGAATATTTTGTTCAACGTCCTATTGAAATTTGACTAGAATTTGGTTTTTATATAACCAGACTGCATCGGCTCTGACAGCCAGGGTGGCTATTATTTTCTGTTGTCCTTGCAAGTTGAGAGAAGAAGGGGCTGCTCTCTGAAACAGCTCTCCAAGAAGTCACAGCTGTTGGTGGTTGTGATGGTTGGTCTCGTCAACTTCACACAGCCTACAACCACTAGGGCATAGTGTCAATGAGGGATGTCCAAAATCAACTGGTCTATGGCCAACTTGAGATGGCAAGTTACAATCTTATGACCTCTGCAGGCTCCAGAAGAGACCCTGTCCCTTAGCTCTTCCATGGTCTTGTGGCTGCTGCCTTCCTTTGGTTATGGATGGGTCACTATAGAGTCCACGGGTAGCAACTGAATGTCTCCCTGCTCTGTTTTCTCAACATCTGCTCTCTGTCTTATTCCATTTGAGCTGCTACCACAAAATGCCAGACTCTGTGCCCTAGACACAGCAGAATTTATTGCTCACAGTTGGATAACTGAGAAGAGCCCTATGTTCCAGCCCCAGAACTGAATAAACCGAGTGTGATGGTGCACACCTATAATCAGGTCTGCTTCTAACTGAGCAACATCCACAGCCCTCCAGGGGAAGATTTTTATTTTTTTATTTTAATTTTTTTAAAGACGTATTTATTTATTATGTATACAGTAGTCTGTCTGCATGTTTGCCTTCAGGACAGAGGAGGGCAACAGATCTTATTGTGGATGGTTATGAGCCACCATGTGGTTGCTGAGAATTGAACTCAGGACCTCTGGAAGAGCAAGCAGTGGTCTTAACCACTGAGCCATCTCTCCAGCCCCAGGGAAGATTTTTTTTAGACTGTTACAGGTGACAACAGTATGCTACAGGGTATAAATGTGTGCACACAGTCTCCTGACCTATGGAGTCATGGTGGAACAGAATCAAAGAAAGGCCCATATGTTTGACTCCCCTCTCCACTTCCTGCAGGAATATGCAGTTCAGAATCAATTCCTCATCAGTTCAGATCCTCAGTTTCATCATCTCCACCTTAGACAGAGGCCATGTGAAAGACTAATTTGACCTTCAACAGGAAGCATGTAGACCCCCCGGGTGCTGAGCTCAGCATGTAGAAGAGCTACGATAAAAGCCAAGTGTCTTTAATTACCTTGCAGTACCTTGGAAAGAATTCTGCCTGAAGAGTCAAGAGAACTTGATGATAGAACTTTCTGGGCCTCCAGCTTTTACCATTTTGAGCAAATCATAGCTGATTTCCTTTAGTGAACATACAGCTGAGGGATTTGAGAAGTCTCCATAGAAATAACACAAAAGGGGGGGGTTGGGTCCTAGATTTAGGTACCCCCTGGGGTGGACACCGGTGATGTCCCCTTGATACTGTGAAGATGTGTAGACATGGGCATTTCATCACTGTGTGAGCAGCATAAGCAAGTTTGAAGCTCCTTTCACACAAAATACAAATGACAGCTCAGGGGATGAGTTCTGAGGAGGCTTTGAAGAGCCTCCAGGGCTGGTGAGATGGCTCAGTCAGGGAAGGGCTTGACGCACAGACATGAGGACCTGAGTTCAGATCTCCAGCACTCACATACAAAACTTGCTGTACTGGTGTGCATGTGTAATTCCAGCCTTGGGGAGGCGGAGATTGGTGTATCTCTGGACCCCTGTTAACCAGCCTAGCCAAACTGGTGAGCTTCCTGTTCAGGGAGAGACCCTGACCTACAAAATAAGATGCTGGGAAACAAACCACTCTTAGTGGTAGACCCCATGGCCAACACAAAATGAACTCAATAGCATTCTGGAAGTTCCTTGTCTAATAATGTTGTGTCAGGGCATTTTTTAACCTTCGTGTCTATATTATGGCTTCTGGCTTTGTGTTTTTAGTGGATTCTTTTATGTGTAAACGTGTGTGTCTCTGCATTCATGTATATTTCTTGTGCTTTTTCTTCAGATCTTTTTCTTAGATACCTGTTTATTCACTAAGAGGAGACAGAAAGAGTGTGGATCTGGATGGGAGGGGAAGTGAGGAGGAACTGGGAGGAGATGGGGGAGGGGAAACCATAATCAGAATATATTATATAAAAATATATTTTAATAAAAGAAAAAATACAATACGATGAGTGATTTCGGAAGACTTGTTTCCATGTGCATGTGTGTGTTTACACACACACACACACACACACACACACACACACACACACACACACA
>CABHPQ010169812.1:15748-32960 GCA_902168405.1 Peromyscus aztecus
ACACACACACACACACACACACACACACACACACACACACACACACACACGTGACTGCAGCAGGCTCATCCCAGGTGGAGAGGTTAGGCTCCAAAGCTCTGAAGGTTTTGTACTAGAGCAGCCCCACCCCCACCCTCTCCCCAGACCCTTTCTGGGAGGGAGCTTTTGATGAATGGCTGTGGTGATGTTTTCTTCACACACCTGTAAGGCCCGGCCATTATTGGCCATGGAGATCGATATATCAAAATAAATTTTTGGAAGACTGTCATCAAACCTAGGTTTATTTCCAAAAACACAAAAATCCCTGCCCCAAGGAGGGAAAGCTGAGCTTCATCACAAAATAAACAGTTGATGGCTAAGACATTACTTATGTCACACCAGTCCGTTGAGACGGAGGCACCGTGGAAGCCAATTGTGTCTCGAAGTCCACATTTCCGACACCCATTAAAACTTGAGGCGCCGTGATTGTGTTCTCCCCATTTTGCTCATTTTAATGATAATAATGAGAATGTTCAATGACATTCTGGATTTATATTGCATGTGTCTTCAGGGTGCTGGGAGCATTTTACATGCTGCATCTCATCAATCCTCACGTAGCTGTGAAACATTGGATGCAGGTAATGTTTGTAATTATATTCAGCTTAGCACGGAGCCTGTGGCTGGAGGAGGGCCTGGGGATGCTGAGCTCTGTTGCTTTGCGTGGGAAGGCCCTGGAAACTGCCATTTGCACTCTTCTGACCGTCGCCTTGCTCTCTGCCTCAGTTTCCACTTCTGTTAAGTAGTATGTTGCCTCACCCAGCAGTGATATTATATGGATGACTGCTGTATTGATCTTATTAGCTAATAGCAATTTTTTAGTTTTTGTAATGTGACAGGTGCTTGTATATATATTCATGGGATTCTTGTGAAAATCCTGTTTTGCAGCCCAGGCCTTACATCTGTACACACTCAAGGCAAGCAAAACATGGTAGCTGAAAGGAGGAGCCTATGGGCCCACCCCACCCCCACCCCCAGAATCAATAGACAGTTGATAGTGGCTGGGGGAGGGGGAGATGTTTTTCTTCATGGTCTAGCCACTGGTAAGTTGCCCATGTTCCTATGAAAACCCTTTATTCAGGTTCATGTAAGCCTAATTCAACTCACTGAGTCTCGCTCCTTCTCCTCTCTCTCTCTCTCTCTTTCTCTCTCTCTCTCTCTCTCTCTCTCTCTCTCTCTCTCTCTCTCACACACACATACACACACACACACATACACACACACACACACACACACACACACACGCACACGCACACGCACACACACAGAGAAGGTGAAGGAGGAATAGTTGGGAAGAGGAAGGGGATCAGTGGGAAAGGGGAATAAGATAGGGTAATGGGGGTGAATATGATAAGATATTTTATATATATATGTATATGGAAATGACATAACGAAGCTCATTCTGTATAATTAGTAGATGGTAATGCAATCTGTTAGGCAGAGTTGGGGGTACCTTCTTATAGGTCTCAGAGAAAGGGGAAGGTTCTATGTCTGTGGTTGATGAGTGGCTCACAGCACACTACAGTCATGCTGTCCCTGAGGGTAGTAGCAGAAGGGGTCCTTATTTCAGGGAAGGAGTATAAGACTCTGAGGTTGTGGAGGAAGTGAAGAGGAAGGGCACATAGCCATTATATGGCTAATCCTCTGATGTCCTGTGTGGTGATGTTTTGTTGTGCTCTAACAAATAAAGCTTGCCTGAAGATCAGAGTGCAGAGCTAAGCCACTGGTTAGCCATAGAGGCCAGGCAGTGGTGGTGCACACCTTTAATCCCAGCACTCAGGAGGCAGAGGCAGATGGATCTCTGTGAGTTCAAGGCCACCCTGGGCTACACAAGATTGATCCAGACTAAAAGAGAAAGAGAGCCAGGCAGGGGTGGCACACACCTTTAATCCCAACACTTGGGATCTCAGGTCTTTAATCCCAGCACTAGGGAGGTGGAGACAGGAAGTGATATGGCTGGGCAGAGAGAGGAATATAAGGCGGGAGGAGACAAGAGCTCTCTCTTTGAGGCTGAAGATTCAGTAGAGATAAGAAGTCTTTCGAGTGGCTGGCTGATCTGCTTCTCTGATCTTTCAGCGTTCACCCTGATATCTGACTCTGGGTTCTTATTAAGACTAATTAAAATTCGTGAGTCTGAGTCTTGAGTCCGGCAGCCTGAGGTCTCTAACTTCCTTGGGGAATTAGGAATGGCACCTGCCATTCCCCTGGAATCTGGCTGTTCTGGGGAGCCTGGTAGGGGGTTATGGATCCTCAGGCTCTTGGTAGGGCTTGCCATTTCCTCTACAACAGCGGTAAGAAAGTGGCTGCTATGGGTGGGCGTGGCCTGGTCAATGGCTAGTCTGAGTTCTTTACCCTCAGCCTTAGAGCCTTGGCTGGACCTGGGACCTTTTGAGCTGGTGTCTGTTGAGTACCATTGTGTGCTGGGCCCATACACGTTAAACTGGGAGGGCTCCAGAGAGCAGAAGCATCTGTAGGAAGGTAGGCAATGAAGGGCAGACGTGTGTGTGTGTGTGTGTGTGTGTGTGTGTGTGTGTGTGTGTGTAAGAAGCATAAGTTAGAGAGCTAGCCAGCTCCAAGTTTAGTTTATTTGCTTTCAGGGATAGATCACTGGACATTGCATACATGTGCTAGTTTGCCGTCCTGTTGGTGTGATAAACACCACGACCAAGAGCAACTTAGAACAGGTTTATTTCCGTTTACACTGAATAGATCAGTCGAGTCAGTCAGAGACCATTTTAAAACACAAGGTAGATGGTGACAGTGGAGCCACACTTCAAGTTCACCTGTAGCTTCCTGGTCCATGCACATCACACACACACACACACCTACACACACACACACACACACACACACACACACACACACACACACACACGTACACACAGACACAAATGTAAAAAAACAAACCCAAACCATTTCCCACTGGAGTCATAGACATAGAGTCCTCATTTCTGGGAAGGTTTGCACAGTTCTGTACCACCCTTCCGTCATTCCGCTGGCCTCTGCCACACCCTGAGGACACGGGCATCTCAGCATCCGGGGAGGCAGCCCAGGCAGCCATTGTTCACTTGCCTACAGCACAGGCAGGAATTCCCCACGCTCCACCCTGGCAGCTCATTAATACTTAGTGCTCGACATGTATATCTTTAATTCCTTTGACACGTGGCATGTCTGAGATTAGTTCCAATGCTGAAATGCTAAAGCTAGGGCCCTGCTGCCATTTATAATAACATTCACACGAATATTCCCTCGTGATCCAGTTTGCCATTTTCCAACATAAATAACTCACAAGGCCAGGTACAAATATGATTTCTTGTTAGGCTCCCCTTGGCTGTTTGTAAGAAGTACGTCACATGAAATCTCATCTAAATAAATGGCTAAACCTGAATGTAGACAAGCCTATTATTTATTTTAAAAACCAAGAGAAAGAAACACAAAAGGTGAGTGGCTAATTTTTTAAAAAAATGTTTTTTTTGGGGGGGAGGGTATTAATGGTACGTAGATGGCAAAATGACAGCATTGTGGGTAGAAAAATAGCCTTTCAGACATCACCAAGGCAGGGTGCCAAGAGGCCCATAGCAAAGGTGTTGAAGGACAGATTGCTTAACAGCGCTGTGGAAAATATAGAGTTGTCCTTTGCAAGTGGCTCGGACAAGGCTCTGCTTGACAAGGGTGGGACTTTTGTTACAAGAAAATGAGATGCCTCTGGATGGCGACTGCATTTGTCTTTTCCTAGAGCAAAACGCGGCCCTGTAGAGGCAGGGCAGAAGCCCGAGGACTGTCCTGACAGAATGTGCTTGAGAGAAAGGACTATTCTGGGAGAAACACTTTCATTTCCTCCAGATGGTTCTGTGAGTGCTCATTCCTGAAGTGGCCTCATTCCAATCCAGGTTTTGATGGCTGTGGAGAAAGGGGTAATTTGAAAAGAATAGTACAGAATCTGCAATGATTATTGGTTTCCCTGAAACAACAACCAGGTTTCCCAACGTTGCAGCTTAAGAGCTGGTGAGTGGTAACCCAGAATGATTTTGTCTGCATTACCCCTCAGCCTCCCCAATCCCATACACAGGGTCTCCATGGTTCAGGGTAGCCTTGGATTCACTATGCAGCTGAGGAGATCCTTGAACTTTTGATCCTTCTGCCTTCTCCCAACAGCTGGGATCACAGGTGTGTCCCACCACTCCCTATAAAATTAGAGATGCTAGAGATGAAACTCGGGCTTCAGGCAGGATAAGCAAGCATTCTCAGCTGAGCTGCATTCCCAGACCCTTGTTCATGTTTTAAAGAATGCCTGGGCAGCTCAGGCTGTACCAGACCATTCTGCAAAGCTTCTTTCCAAATGAATTAAGTTCTAGATGCATAGTCAGAGCTTATGGGATGCTCCTAAACTCAGTGTCCACTTATCCCTACCCTGCCTTGTCATTTGGGGACCACAGGACAACCACCACAAAGATTTGTGGACAGCAGGTGCCTGTAGAAACTCAGTTCTATTCCCAAGAAACAGCTTAGAGTTCCCTTGTGCTGGTGGCAGGTCACAGCCCTCAGCCTTCTGCACAGGACCAGGCCAGTCTTTGTAAGACTGGGATGTTAGAATCTAGGTCCTGTTTCGGAGCCCCTTCCTAAATTCTCCCTTCCCCTCTAAACTTTATTTATGTTGTTATTATTTTATTTTGTTTTTGAGACAAGGTCTCACTATGCAACACTGGATGGCCTGGAACTTGCTTTGTAGACCAGTCTGGCCCTAAATTTAGAGATCCTCCTGCCTCTGCCTCCTGAGTGCTGGTAGCGAAGGTGTGTAGTACCACACCCAATGTTACTTCATTCTTGTCTGTCTTTAGACCAAACAAAATTTAACATGTACTCTTTTCATGTGCTTCCTGGAAACTTCCAGAACAGAAAATGTGATCTCTATTGACCTAGTTTGTTTTCTATTGCTTCGATAAACACCGAGACCAAAAGTGACTTGGGGAGGAAAGGGTTTGTTTAATCTTACAGTTTATGGTCATGAAGGGAAGTCAGGGCAGGTACTGAAGCAGAAACCTGGAGGCAGGCCGTGAAGCAGTGATGATGGAGACACAATGATTACTTGTTCCCCATGGCTTGCTCAGCCCCCTTTCTTAATCAGCCCAGGACCACCTGCTCAGAGATGGCACCACCCAGAGTAGTCTGGACTCTCCCACATTAATCAATAATCAAGAAAATAACTCACAGGCTTGCCTTCAGGGCAATCTGCTGATTGGAGGTCTCTCTTCCCAGATGACCCGAGGTTATGTCAAGTTGACGAAATCAACTAACCACAGCATATATGACTGGATCCAAGTCTTGCAAGTGACCCTGATCAAGCCAGGCAGTCCTCTACTTACAGACAAGCTGCATTCCAAAGTGAGCGTATAAATTCTTTGTTTAAAGCAGGATTTACCTTACAGATTTTCTTTTTATGCATGCATGTCTTTTTTAAGATAGCAAATATCAAATATTTGCTCAATGCCCAACTACCACGGCAAGAACTTAGAATAACCAGAGACTAAGACTTTGAATGGCCTTCAAGCCCTGGAGGCTTGACCTTCACAGACTAACACTGAAACCATCTCTGTAGGAGCAAGGATAGTCTAAGGGAGGAGACACTCGTGCTGCTGGGTTAGGCTATCGGACTACTGAAACTGTGGTGCCCAAGAAATGGGGATTTTCCCAGAAATTTCATGCTGGGAAAAGAAATATTTGAAGCTGGAACCTCCCCTCCCCAGAGGGGGAGCTTGTGTGCCAGGAAGAGATTTCACACGGGTCATACTAGAGCCCAGACAACGACGGGTCAGTGATGGGCAGGACCACACCTTGGCCAGGACTGCTTAGCTTTGCATACCTGTTGCCCTCTGTTTAAACCTGAACCTCATGTCAGAACGCAGAAGATGAACTTGAGGTGGGGTCACTGGACCTCTTTTCTCCTTTTCCCCCTGTGGCCACACTGCATGAATCTCCTCTTTCCACTTTCACTATTACTTGCCTATTTAATTGTCCTTTTGAGGACAGATCGCCAAGCCTGGCTTTACGGACTGTCAGGTCCAAGATTCTGCAGCTAACATCCCAGGTGACAATTTGATTAAACACTGGGATGGGTGTTGGATCGCAGTGGCTAGGGAAGGGCTGCAGGAAAGGCTGACCCGCGTACCCGAATTAGTTCCTTCCTCTTCTTCCTCTTTTAAAACCAAGCTTCTATGTCTTCAACGGAGCTACCGTACTGCCAGGAAGAAAGCAACTTGTTTAAACTAATTGAGGTTTGCACATGATTAAACTCTTCTGGTGGTGTCAATAACCCTCTGGAAAAAGGTTTCCTGCCCCTTAATAACCCAAGACCCAGACTTGCCAAGGGCTGGCCCTGGAAGGGACATCTTACCATGGGTTTTTGGCTCATCCCAGGAATTGCACCCTGCTGCTTGAGACAATTTTGCTTCAGTTCTCATCATGGCTGCTCCCTGATGGTGGAGTCGTCACTTATTTAGGGACAAGGCTCTAAAGTCGGCGGCGTAAAGCCAAAAAGCCTATAGAGTCACAATTGCCCTGGAAAATTACTTAGAAAGCTCACATCGGAGACAAAATTACTCTCTCAGTAAGTCCCACCCAAACACGTTTTCCTTCCCTGTTGGACAGATGATGAGACTGTTCAGTTGAAAAGCAGGAAAAAAAAAATGTAGAAAATGTGAAACGAAAGACGTGAAAATTGCATCCAGGGTGACAATGCTGGTTTGAAAAGAACTCAGGAAGACATTTGTAATCCCAAATTCACCTCAGACCCCCTGCCCGAGTGACACAGGGTCATATGTGTGGGACTTTATGTAGGTAGAAGGGTCCCCACTGTGCTTTGAAAACCCACGCATGCACTCACGCACGCACGCACGCACTGGCAGAACTCATGGAAGCTTTCCCCCTTGGTCTGGTTCACCATGTGTATGTAAACATGCATTCTTTGACTGCATTCACATTACTCAGCTTCCAGGGAAATGCTTCCCAGTCTCTTTAGTTGAGTGTCCTTGTGTTGTGCAGCTATTGCCTCTGAACTGAAACAGTCCCTCCTGGAGGGAAAGGGGAGCTCTGCTCGTAAGACTCAAAGGCCAAGGAAACTTGTAAGGCTAAGGAAGCTCACAAAGTTTACAGGCTCAGGAAATTCAGAAAGTGACGAGATTCACAAGGCCTTTCCCCAGGGTCATCTACGTAGTAACAGTTGCTGGTGAGAGGAGCCTCTGTGATGGAGCTGCCTATCGGTTGTGCTTGGAGATCTAGTAATGTAGCTTTCCTGGCAGGGCTGTTTGATGATGCAATTGGTCTTGTGTTGGCCTTGCCCTGGTCTATGACTTCAGGAAACTCCTTGGTTCACCAAGCTAGACTTGAGTGGAATAATTTTCTTGGTCTGGTGAAGGTGCTCTATCTGTGGCAAGTAGACATCTGTTTGGGAAAAGTCACCTAGGACCCTGAAAGAGAGAATGGGCGTATCTGGTTGCTATGGAAGCTTGTGGCTTGTGCTGCTTCAAATGGCAGAGTCGGAGCTGGCAGAAGTGGGTGGCTGAGAGGAAACGGAAGTGGGTTGTTCAGTCAAGCTCTTCCTCTCTCTCACAGGCGCAGGCGGAATGGCTCCTTGTGTGAGGAACTATGGTCTCCCAGAATGCAGAGTGCCCAAGTCTTGCTTCTCCCTTGTTCTGATCTGTTCTTGTGGACTCCCATCAGCTGCATGTGATGAATAAGGAGCACCTTTCAATATGAAACGTTTCATTTTAGGGGGTTTTTGATCCTTTACATCGGCAATAGACAATGTTAGCTATCCATTACAACTAAGAATAGTCTCATTTAACAAACCATTCAACAAGGTTTAATTTCAATTAAAGAATAAAAGAAAACAAGCTTTACTTAAATAGTTTTGATTTAAGGTCCTGATATGAAATATAATTAATATTTTCTCAGGAAATTTAAGATCATTTTTATGTTTATTTAAATTTAGGCTTTGTGAATTTATGGGTAAATGATAACTCATAGTTGAATTCATAATTTAAGTTATACTAAAGCTTAAAAGTTTAACTATGGACACATTTTATATACTAAATATAGCCATACTATATTATTAGCACTTTCGCACAATGGAGGCAGGAAAAAGAACTTTCATGAAGAGTATGTCATAACGAAATTTACATCACTCCTTCAACATTTGTGGGCTGTTAACACAACTGCCACATGGGTACAATGATGGCGAAATTTTGTGTTTTGCAATTTTCAGTCATCTATAAACCATAACTTCAAATTTATTTGTTTATTTTAGTGCTCAATCAAACCCAGGGCCTTGTGCATGCTAGACAAGCACCCGGCTTCTGAGTTATACCTCCACTTCTGAACACATTTTTAAAGTCTGTCATGATGTCAAGGAAAGGAAGATAAACCACATTCCACAGAACAATTCATTGGGATGACTTGTAACTTTTAAATATTTATGTGGCCACCATTTGTATTCTTGTATTGACTTCAAGCTAGAGTCTCCTACCTCATTGGACTGGTCCCTTATCTCCCCAGCCAATGGCTGGACTCTATAAATTACTTGTCTATGAAATTGAGATGCACTTACGGTCTTATTAGGCTTTATTTTCATCTGTCTGCTGGAGGCTGCCTCATGCCATCCCATGAAATTTAGAGAGAGGATGCTTTGCTTTTGAAAACTTTGTGCTGATGGCCTCATATCTATTTCAAAGCCCGCCATTGATCAAGTGTCCAGACCTATCAGCCAGGCCTGCTGGGAAGGCAAGAAAAGCTTGGTGTCTCCTGCTTCCTTCAGCTCTGATGAAGGAATATCAGTGGCTACTTTCAGGTTGGAGTCAATTGAGGACACTGCAGAGGATCCAGCTGACAAATATTGAGTCAGTCCTGACTAGAAGAAGTCTGGGAGCAGGTGATGCATCCCCAAGTTTGCTCTGTACTGAGAACCAAGTAACTTACGCATAGTTCATGGGTCCATCAGTCCACTCCATCTCTCCTGTCCCCTTGTAGACCTTATTAAAGTTGGGTGGCAATATCACGTGTGTGTGTGTGTGTGTGTGTGTGTGTGTGTGTGTGTGTGTATATATATATATATATATATATATATATATATGCTTCTGCCTGTGCATTCACATTTATAAGTATGTATGTGTGTGCTTGTGTGTGTGTGTGTTCATAATAGTTAAAGAGGAAGTGGTGATAAATTTGAGAGGGGCGCAGGAGTTGGATATGGAGTTGCGTGTGCACGTGGAGGCCATTGATTCATACCAGGTATCTTTTTCGATCACTCTCTGCCCTATTTTTTGAGGTTTTTCAGTGAACTTGGCCTTACCAGTTGGCTCAACTGTGTGGCCAGTGAGCCCCCAGGATCCCCTTGTCTCCATCTCCCAAGTGCTGGGGTTACAGATATGTGTAATTATGTCTATCTAGCTTTTTACAGATGTTCTGGGGAGTCTCTTGTCTTCATGCTTATGCAAGAATTACTTTACCAGCAGAGGGATCTCCATAGCTCTACCCCCTCAACTTTTTTAAATTATAAAATATTATTTAGAATCACTCTATATTCACCATTATAACACAACTGTTTTTATTGCTATGTGCTGTCTCAGTTAATCTTTTCTTGCTATGACAAAGGGTTGATAATTTATACATGAAAGAAGAGAGTCAGGGTCGTTGCATTCTAGAAATTTCTAGAATTAGAAAAACCCTAATGTGCATTTGACTGTGGCAGAGAAAATGGAAGAGCAAGTGGGTTGTGTGGAAGATAAGCTCATGTGTGAGCCATAGGAGACCCAGGCTGGCTTTGTGGGAACCCTGTTCATGGTAACCAGTCCAGTCTGGGGATTGTGAGAACTCACTCTCAAGAGAAAAACATTAATACTATGTTGGGGAAATGGCTCAGTTTGTAGAATGCTTGATTTGCAAGCCTGAGGACTATTTCCAGAGGCCACATGAAAAATCTGGACATGGACATACATACATCTGTAATCCCAGGACTGGGCAGGTGGAGACTGGGGCTCCAGGCTCCAGGGACTCACTGTCCAGCCAGCCTAGCCTACTAGATGAGTTACAGCTCAATGAGAGATGCTGTCTCATAACATAAAGCAGAGTGGACATGGTGGTACATACCTTTAATCCCAGCACTCGGGAGACAGAGATAGTTGCACCTTGTTGAGTTCAAGGCTAGCCTTGTCTACATAGAGAATTCCAGGATAGCCAGGGCAACACAGAGACCCAATATAAAAACCACCAAAAATCATACCCCAACAACAACAAAACCATCCCCAGGTGGACTGCTCCTAAGGGATTATACAATCATCTTGTGGCTTCCACATACATGTGCATATATACACACATGTACCTTTCCCCATGAACATGTATGAATGTGCACACGCACACATTGCGGGAGACTTGTATTGTTGCTGTGAGATCACCAATGGAGTCGAACCTCGGTTTGGAGGACAGAGTCCATACTCAGCTGGCCTCTGTGGACCATAGAGTTTTCTGGGGAACACACAGGAGGAAGCCACAACAACAACAACAATAACAATAACAACAACACACACACACACACACACACACACACACACACACACACACACTCACAAGAAAAGCATTACTCATTCTTACTGGCCTATTAAACCCCAAATACTTCTCATCAGTGCTATCCTGGGGACCAAGCACCATTGTGAGTTTTGGTGAAAAAACAAAACTGTCTTCAAACTATAACGATATTAAGTTAGACGCATTCACACAAGTTTCTACTTCCAATTAGAATTATAAATTACTGAAGGATTTTTTTTTTGTTTAAATATTGTCTTTTAAAATGTTCCCTGTGTCTTCTTCATTTTTGTTTTTAGACTCTGAATGACAGATGGCATGCTTTACTTATTTATTTTTTAAATTAAAATGTGTAACAATAATATTTGTTATTGTTAGTGTGGTGTTGGAGGGTGTGTGTGCACATGCCATGGTGCGCATTCAGAAGGCAGAGGGCAACTTCTGGAGTCAGTTCTCTCCCTCCACCTTGCTTGAGACAAGATCTCTTGTTTCTGCCAATGGCTCTGTAGTCCTGGCCCAAGGGCTATCAGAAGGAGTGTTGGGATTAAGTTTTTATTCACTGTGTGGTTTCTAGATCATTCCTTCAAATCCATACTGATTTCAACAAGGCGAACAAAATGATTCATTAATCAAAAATCTAACTAATACATGGATTAGAGTCAGCATATTCATTTTAGGTCAAATTTTACGACACGATCGACCCAACGTTGGCATATGGAGCCCCTTCTAAGTGATGTGCATAGGACATTATGTCTGTTTTCTGGGTCTTTCCTTTCATAGTTTTATGAGGCTTTTAAACAGTACACAGAGATTTACTGTTTTGTCTCTGCCTCTCTGACAAATTGGTGGGCATACCTGTGATTTATTTTTCACTAATTTGTTCTTGGAGAACAACCTTGAAATGTAACTCTCCAATATAACACTGTCCCTGTGAGAAAAGATTATCTGGCGCTTGGAAACATGTTATGGTTAGAAAAAAAAAAAGCAGTCACTGCGGGTATTTGCAGTAGGTCTCAGGTAAGGGCAGAGCCCAGTGCTGATAAGCTGTGAAGTTCATTGGTGGAGAGGAGCCTCGGGAGGACTGAGGTTTCCTTGGTATGTGGCCCATGTGATACTTAATGTTGTCAACTTGACAGGGTCTAGAATCACTTGGACAAATCTCTGGGCATGTCTGTGAGGGACTTTCTAGACTGGGCTCATTGAGGTGGGAAGGCCCATCCTGAAAGTAGTCAACATCATTCCCTGCATGGGGGGGGAGGGGGGGGGGTCCCAGATTGATGAAAAGGGAGAAAGTCAGCTGCTAAGCACCAGAATCTTAATCTCTCTCCCTCTCTCCCTCTCCCTCTCCCTCTCTTTCTCTCTCTCTCTCTCTCTCTCTCTCCCCCCCCCCCCCCGCCTTTCTCCACCCCTCTCTGTTTCCTGACTGTGAATACCATGTGATTAGCTACTTCATATTTCTGCTATCATCTCTTCCCCACCATAATGGACTGCGCCCCCACAATGGGAACAAAATAATCCTTCATTCTTAAATTGCTCTTGGTCAGCTCTTTTGTTATAGAAACAATAAAAGTAACTAGTATCTGTCCCCCTGCATGTGGCTCTGCACTGTGAGGTGGTTTCCAAACTTTGGGATGCTTACATTTTCCCCTGGACACTTTCTATCTCTCCAGCTGTTCCCAGCTTCTACTCCTGGCTGTCTTTCATCTTGAGCTCTGTCAAGGTGTCCCTTTCCTCTCAGTGTGCCCATCAGGACTGGAATCCTGGGGATCCAGAGGTAAAACTGGACTTGATGTTCAGTCTTTCTAAGCATGGTTACTTCTGGTCAAGTGGTTGTAACCAGGTTGTTGCTCACAGTGCCCTGAAGTCATGATCCTGCTGGCATCATCTTCCCTGGCTAGGCTGAACTTCTTTGTGTGAGTGCTAATTTCTGGAGCCTTCACAAGTTCCCTCGGATTTGGAACTGGAGTGTTCTCCATGCTCTTGAGACTGGTTCCTTGCAGACTCAGATCTTTGGCCTTTCATCTGCTGTAGATTTCCTTCCACATTTGTGGGATTGGCTTTTTCCTCAGACATGAACTCGACCTTTTAATCTTTGATCACATTTTTTAAAATTGTTTTTAAAATCTTAACGCAGTTACATGTACTGGAGCTGTAAGGACGGCTCAGTGGTTAAGAGCACTTGCTGCTCTTGTGGAAGATGGAAGTTCAGTTCTAAGCTTACAGTTGCCTGTAACTCCAGCCTCAGGGGATCAGACAACCTCCTCTGACCTCCATGGCCACCCATACTCACATGTGCATACTAATACACAACACACACATACATACATACACACACACACACACACACACACACACACACACACGCACACACACACACGACATAACAAAATAAGTTCTTAAAATTACATATTTATTTATGTGTGTGTGTGTGTGTGTATGTGTGTGTGTGTGTGTGTGTGTGTGTGTGTGTGTGTGTGTTTTGCTGGGATTTCAAGCTTGAGCTACTGTGCCCATCATTTTTACATGGATGTCGGGAATGGAGCGCAGGTCCTCACGGTAAGCACTTCCCTGATTTTCTTCCTTGTTGACATTTCTTGTAAGCCTGCTGCCTGCTTCACTGATGGCTGCTTCTACATCGAACTCTGCAATAGCGAGCACACTGTGTCCTCTAACGGATGCAGGACCTCAGAGTTCCTGGTCACAGTCACTGCTAAAACCCTTTCCAGCTGCAGGTCCAGAAACACTAGGTCCTCTGCAGGAGCCTCTGCGGGCTTCTCTTTGTGTAGGAAGGCTCTCCCCTTCTTCTTCCTCCTTTTCTGTTTTACATTCACCTCCAGCTGTGTGACCTGGTGCTTGTGGTCCAGAGGCTCGTGACTGTTCTCTGGGTCCAGTGTTTCTGTGGGCATCCAGCTGGCCTACATCACACTCTTGGATCTGGGTCGTTCAGTTCCACTTCTGCCTTATTGTGCTGGTGTTTTCTAGCTCTTTGTGAGAGGTGAGCCCCTGGCCTTCTTAGACGCTCCTGTGCTGCAGCTGGATTGTGTTTTCTTTCCCCCAAAAGTCGTGCTGAGGCTTCATTGTAGCATGCTCAGTCTGCATTGTAATAGTCTGAGACGGTGAGGACTTGGAACACAGTCAGTATTTAAAAAGTATCAGTGGGTTTCTCGGCTGGTGGAGAGCTTCACCATGGTGCCTGAGACCCTGGGTTCAGTCCCGAGTACACAAGCCAGCTGCAGTGGTACACTCCTGTGACCTCAGCACACAGAATGTAATGCAGGAGAACCAAAAGTCCAAGGTCTCTCTCTGTTCAAGGCTAAGGTGGATACACAAGACCCTGTCAGTAAATAACTGAGATGGCTTACCGTGAAAAGCAGGTGCTGTGCTTACAGAGGAGCCAAGTTTGGTTCCCAGCACCCACATGAGGCAGCTCACACCCAATGCCCTTTTCTGACCTCCATGGGCATCTTGCACTCACATGTACATACCCATACACAGACACACACGGGCATACATAATTAAAAATAAGTCTTAAAAATGAGTGTAAAATTAAAAATAAGGGACACACACACACACACACACACACAATGGGACTTTATTGGTATAATTAAATAATTCATTGGGGGAAATCTTTAGACTACCAGTGAAAGGAGTGTGTCCGGGGTTTTCACACATCTGTCAAGCCTTTACTTCCTTTTGTCTGATCCCTATTTCCAAAACATCATTCACACAGCACAGCCTGCTAGCAGGAAAAAGCCAAGACTATCCTTTGTTACGGGAAGAGCGACTACCACCTGAAAGGTGCTGGTGATGTCTTGGAGTTGGGGAGGGTGTGGTGAAAATGTGTTGAGAACTCCAAGTTTGCTTTCAGGCAGATGTAGATCTTTCAGTGGGGGAAGGGCAAGGAAGGGTAAAAGAACCATGATAAAGCAGTTTTGGATCCATGAAACTAGCAAAGCACAAGATTCTAGCAATGGCAGGGTACACCTCATGAGTTGATTTGTGTAGAATTGTGAATGGACTCTCCAAGGAGCACTTACCAAGAACAGACAAGGAGCCGAGGTGGGCTCAGGTGGCAGAGTGCTTGCCTGGCATTCATGAAACCCTGGGTTCCGTCCCCAGGACCCTCCACACCAGGTGTGGTGGTGCATACCTGTAATCTAAGAACTCCAGAGGGTAGAGGCCGGAGGATCAGAAGGTCAGGGTCATCCTTGGCTACACAGGCAGTTAGAGGTCAGCCTGTGAGGTGATTGTCAACTGGGCAGAGGGTAGATCTTTTGGGTTCTTCCTTTAATAAGAAAAAAAATTATTTTATCATCGTTTGAGTGTCTGTCCATACGTGGTTATGTGCATCTGAGTGCAAGTGACTTCGGAGGCTAGAGAGGGTGTTCAATCCCTAGAACTGGGAGTTACAGGCAGCTGTGAGCTGCCTAATGTGGGTGCTGGGACCAGAACTCGGGTCCTGTGCAATAGCAGTGAGTGCTCTTCACCTCTGAGCCATCTCTCCAGCCCCGAGGTGACTGATGGCTGGAGGCTGAAAGATAGGAAGATAGTCCCTGAAGCTCCGAGAGTCTTGGCTTTCACTTGGACAGACTGTAGGGGCCAAGAGGCCTTCTGCACGTGAGCATGTGTCTCGCGGCTGAAATGAGAGTCTAGGTTTCAAGGTGCTGACCCAGGAGTTTGTGAAATGCACCTACATTTTTATCTTCACTCACGCCGGCACCACCTCTCCTGCCGTTCGATGGCACAGGGAGTCTTTCGCCTTCTCTTGTTCTCGTCCCTTGATATTTATCCATCCAAGAAATGCTTACTAAATATACAGCCCTGCCAGAGGAACGTGTCTAGTAACCTTGGCTTGCTTTGTTTCATGTTCCATTGGGGCAGAAAACTGAAACACAGCTTCCGTTTCCTGCCAGTTGCCACCAACTCATCTGTAAATGTGCTGTGAAAATTATTCTCCTCTGCAGCTGGAGAAACTAGTGCAGTGGTTGAAAGCATTAGTTGGTTTGTAGAGGACTAGGGTTCAGACTCCAGCACCCATGTCAGTGGCCCACGGTTACCTGTAACTCCTGCCCCAGAGGATCCACCACCCTCTTCTGGCCTCTGGGCACCTGCACATGAGAACACACACACACACACACACACCTCATCCAGGGAATCTGAAATTGATTTTTCTTCTCTCTGTCCAAATAGTGCAACCCTAGATGGTTTTCGGTGTTTTCCTAGGTGAACAAGAGGGTAATTCCCTTGGTATGTAGGATGCTACAAATTTCTAGGAAGGTGATTTTTGTCTCACTAGCCAACTCTCTGCAAACTCTGGCATGAAAACTGTGAATGTGATTAAACCTTTAGTTTGTGGCTGGAGTCAACGATTGGAAAACAGTCCAAATAAGCCAAAGGGGTTTAAGGGCAGTAGCCGGTAAGCCCCCACTGTAGCCAGGGCTGCTAGCATGTGGCAAGATCTCTGCACATTGCCTTCCTCCCTAGCACCGTCCTTATTGTTCACCCTCTGCCTGCTGCTAAGGGTGTTTTCTCCGCGTTTTCAGGCTTGAGGACTTCTCATCAGCCCTCTTTTGTGGTTTTTACTTTTCAAAAACATTCCTCTTCAATTCTCATCGTCTTTGTTCTGGAGCTGAACTGAGCAAGTGTGTTTTAATGAGCAGAAGCACTGATCTTTTTTTTTTTTTTCAAGTGTTGTTCAGTGGGTGATTGACAGGTAGTATCATTTTCTGCCTGTCGTCTGCCTGGAATATAAAGGAACCTTCAAATGACCTCCTCTCCTCTCCTGCAGACCCAGCCCGGTCCCACTCCCTCTTTCTTTCCCCGTATCCCCTACCTCTCTTACTCTGCGAATCCCCCGATATACTATTGTTCCTTTTCACACGTGTGTGTTCACGTGTGTGTGTGTGTGTCTTCATACGTGTGACAGTGCACATGCACTTAGGTAGGTGTGTATGTGTGAAGGCTAGAAGATAACCCTTGGATGTCATCTTCAGCTGTGTTATTCACCTTTTTGTGAGACAAGGTCCCTCCTTGGCCTGATGCTCACCGATTAGGCTACACTGGCTGGACAAGGAGCCCCAGGAATCCTTCTCTTTCCACCTCCCCAGTGCAGGTATGGCAAGCATGTACCACTGACACCCTGGTTCCTTAAAAAATGTGAGTTCTGATGGAGCCACTCATTAGCTCTCCTGGCACACTCTCACAGAGTTTCTTCCCGACCTCTGGGGAAATGGCTTGGCTGAGTCAGCTAGCTTGGAAACCAGAGATGTGTCCCAGGCAGTGATAGATGACAGTTTGGTGTGACTTCGCCGTGGGTGGCTGTGTTGTGTGATGTACCAGAGAGACCATGGTCCCCTGTGGGCTCCAACATCCTCACTTCATGACTGAGGCTGTGGGTATGATGGGTCTGTGTAAGCGCTTTGGGGCTGAGGTGTGCATGAGTGTGCCCCTAAGAGAGCTGACAGCTGTGTGGACGGAGCTCTTCTGGCCTTCGGTTGCAGCTGCGTTTGCCAAGGCCTCTGCCACTGATCAGCATGGACTTTGATACAGGACAAAGGGTCTCCATGATAGGCCTTCTGCCAAAGCCCTGTCACGCTGGACATTC
>CABHPQ010169813.1:1427-23099 GCA_902168405.1 Peromyscus aztecus
AGAGAAAGAAAGAAAGAAAGAAAGAAAGAAAGAAAGAAAGAAAGAAAGAAAGAAAGAAAGAAAGAAAGAAAGAAAGAAAGAAAGAAAGAAAGAAAGAAAGAAAGAAAGAAGAAAGAAAGAAAGAAAGCTTGCCTGAAGATCAGAGTCACACAGTTAAACATAGAGGTCAGTCAGTGGTGGCACACACCTTTAATCCTAGCACTCGGGAGGCAGAGGTTCCATCTGAATCTCTGTGAGTTCAAAGCCACGCTGGGCTACATGAGATTGATCCAGTCTAGGAGAGAAACAGCCAGAAAGTGGTGGCACACACCTTTAACCCTGGAATTGAAAAAGCATACACGCCATTAATCCCAGCACTAAGAAGGTTGAGATAGGAAGTGAAATGGCTGGGTGGAGAAAGGCATATGAGGCCTCAGAAGACAGGAACTCAAGAGAGCCTTTTGGCTATAAGACCATTTAGGATTCATGCAACACTGCTGTTATGAACCATAATGTAAATATCTGTTTCCAGTGTTCTTAGGTGACCCCTGTGAATGGGTCGTAACCCACAGATTAAGAACAATCTGATCTTATGGAGACTTTTTCCTCAACTGAGGCTCCCTCCTCTCTGCTGACTCTAGCTTGTGTCAGTTGACATCAAACTTAGCACAGAAGGCTAAGGTTTTTCAAGTGCTGGGATGACAGACACAGCTTGAAATACACACAGTGAACATCATAGTGTCCCATCATGTGGCCTTAAATAATCTGCCTTCATTCCAGACACAGCACCTGAAGAGTAGACCTCCAAAACCCAGTCACCAGCCAGATGTACAGGTACCATTTTGCTCCCCAGGGCCTCATCTTGTTGACATTTGCAATGAGGGGTGAACTAGGTAGGCATCTGAAGTCTGTACCAGTTAGTTGAGAGAGTAAGCCAGTTCAGGGCAATCTCTGCTTTGTTCTGTGTTGGAGAAGAGCACAGTCACATCTCAGGTATGAGATGGTACCTGATGGTGCTCATGGGTAAAAATGAGGTGTCGCTGTTAGTTACTTGTACCATCTTTCCTTTCTTTCTTTAGATCTCATGTACTGGTCTGCAGTTAACATCAGCATCTAACAGATATATATTTAGCCTACAGACAAGTATAATTGTGAACTTAATCACACAATTCTTGCTAAATGTAGAGATACACCTGTCATCCATCCTGGGTGGTAGAGGCAGGAGAATCAGGAGTTAAGTCATCCTTTACTACGTAGTTTAAGGTCAGCCCAGAATATACAAATAAGTCTCAAGCAAACAAGTAGTTTCCACGGTCTTGTTATTTATGCAGTGTTGAAACTGCATGTGTGCCTCTCAGCAGTTTGTGTGCTCCTATGCAGTGGGAACACTGTGCTACTCAGTCGTAAGACATGGTAACCAAAAAACAAACAAACAAAAAAAGGCACAGAGTGGTGGCTATGACATGCTGATACAGAATGAGAGAAGAAAACATACTTTCTTCTTTGTATTAAATGTCTGTGGACACACCTAAAGAGTCTGGGTACCTGCACATACAAATGAGGGGTTCTGTGTTGTACATTAAAAATAACCACTTGGCAATGGTGGCACACGCCTTTAATCCCAGCACTCAGGAGGCAGAGGCAGGCGGATCTCTATGAGCTAGAGGCCAACCTGATCTACAGAGTGAGTTCCAGGACAGCCAGGACTACACAGAGAAACCCTGTCTGGAAAAACCAAAGTAATAATAATAGTAAAATAACCGCCGGGTGGTGGTGGTGCACGCCTTTAATCCCAGCACTTGGGAGGCAGAGCCAGGCAGATCTCTGTGAGTTCGAGGCCAGCCTGGTCTACAGAGCGAGATCCAGGAAAGGCGCAAAGCTACACAGAGAAACCCTGTCTCAAAAAATGAATGAATGAATGAATGAATAACCAACATGGAGCTGGAAAGATGACTCATTGGACGACTAAAGGACCTGGTTTCTGTTCCCAACACTGACATAATAGCTCACAACCATCTTTTAACTCCAGTTCCAGAGGATCCAACTCCCTTTGGCCTCTGAGGGTACCACATATGCATTTGGTGCACATACATATACATGCAGGCAGACAAACATTCATGCATTTAAGATAAAAATAAATGAATCTTTAAAAATAATAACCAGCATGCACAGTCACATCTTTAAATAGCATTCATTGACACCATTCTGTCCATATACCCATTAGCATGTACTCAGTACTGCTATAAACAAACTGCATGCTCTTGGCTCATCTTTATGTTCCTGTCTGTAACATGATAAAATAGGAGACACATTAGAAACAACAGATTTCCTCAGTTTTTAGGTTTTAATTTTCCCTTTTCGGCAGCAGCACTGCACAGATGTAACCATTTCCTCAGATCTGTTTGTAGGCAAGGTGGGAGACTCATCCCTGTGCTGGATCTAGCACTTGAGTCACCTCTAACTGATGCTAGTAGCCACCTGTGACTATGACCATGTTCAAAGTATATATCATGGACTGGAGAGATGGCTCAGTGGTTAAGAGCACTGGCTGCTCTGCAGAGGTCCTGAGTTCAATTCCCAGCAACCGCATGGTGGCTCACAACCATTTGTAATGAGATCTAACGCCCTCTTCTGGCATGCAAGCAGAACATTGTATGCATAATAAATAAACCTTTTTTTTTTTAAAAAAAAAAAAAAGTATATATCATTTTATCACCAACTGAAAGTTTCTAGAAAGAACTTTTCTGGTCAGCTGTTAGGTTACATTAAGAAGTGATTTGTACGGGAAAAGCTCAAGTCCTCAGAGCTGTCCCTTTCATTGAGTACCATCTCTGAAGGGACCATGTATTGCTCGTTAATACCTGGAAGCCATCCACTCTCGTCCTTCATCACACACATGCAGATTGGTCAAAATAAAAAACGTGTGGGGCTGGTGAGATGGCTCAGCAGGTACCTGCCACGAAGCCTGATGACCTGAGTTTGATTCCTGGGTCCCACATAGTTGAAAGCAGGAACTAATTCCGGCAAATTGTCTTCTGACCTTCATATACATGTCATGGTGTGTTTGCATGCGCACACACATTAATTCAGTGTAATTTTTTGGTTTTTTTTTGTTTTTTTTTTTTTTTTTCCGAGACAGAGTTTCTCTTTGTAGCCTTGGCTGTCCTGGAACTCACTGTGCGTAGACCAGGCTGGCCTTGAGTTCACAGAGATCCTCCTGGCTCTGTCTCCCAAGTGCTGGGATTAAAAGCGTGTGCTACCACTGCTCAGCTCAATTTCAGTTTTTTTTAATGACTTGAAATCATGCTGGCTATGTGGCTGACCTCCAGTGAATAGTTACTTGCTTTCTGTATAGACATTGCACTTTGCTCCCATTTCTATCATGTTTCCTGTTGATGTGTGTTGTTGACACATCTACATGACTTCTAAATTCATTGTGTATACGGCAGCTCATTTGAAGTGTCCACCTGACCCCTGCCCTCTCCTGTAAGTTTTCTCCCTTTTCAGTGTGCACGTTCTCTGCCCCCCCCCCCCTTCCTCTCTGTAGCATGGCCTGACATCAGCTCATAATCCAGTCCTAGTCCTGCCTTAGTTTCCTCCGTACTTATAGGAGATATGGACCAGGGCCTGAAGAAAAGACTCACTGGTTAAGATCAGTGAGTGGTTTTTAATTTATTTATTTATTTATTCCGAGACAGGGTTTCTACATGTGGTTTTGGTGCCTGTCCTGGATCTCGCTCTGTAGACCAGGCTGGCCTTGAACTCACAGAGATCTGCCTGCTCTGCCTCCTGAGTGCTGAGATTAAAGGCATGTGCCACCACCACCCGGCATTTTTTTTTTTTTTTTTTTTTTTTTTTTGGTTAGTAATGAGTGTTCTTAAAGAATACCCACGTGGTACCTTACAACTGTCTATAACTATAGTTCTGGTGATCTGATGCCCCATTCTGACCTCTTTAGGCATCAGATACACATACGGTTCACATACATACATGCAGTCAAAATGCTCATACACATAAAACAAAAATAAATGGATTTGGGGCGGGGGGCGTCTTTTTTAAGGAGGCTGGGTAGCCAGGCTGGTGGCACATGCCTTTAATCCCGGCACTCAGGAGGCAGGAGCAGGCAGATCTCTGAGTTTGAGGTCAGCCTGGTCTACGGAGCAAGTTCCAGGACAGTCAGGACTGTTTCACAGAGAAAATCTGTCTTGAAAAACAAAAACAAAAAGTATCATAAAGAAAGGCAAGGGTACTTTGAGACCTTTGGCAGCAATTAACTATGCAGCTCACACACGATTGAGCCTGTATGAAACTGAGTATTCAGAGACGGGTAATACCTGGGGGGGCACTCACCAACCTAAGACAGAGCACCTGTGTGGCCTGGGCAGGTGTCTCCATGACGGGTAAGGTGACCTGCTGACGTCCCACGCAACCCAAGTCAGAAGCTCATTTATTAATAAAAGGGGGACCTGTAGGGCCCTGGCCCCCGTTTTGGGTAACTGCTGCCTTGCTTGCGCACCTTGACCTTGAGATCCTCCCTATGCCAATTCCCTGCCAAGTTTCACCCTCCTGAATGCTTAAGAGAAGTTCCTTGTCTGTGTATCCAGAATAATGGGCGTTAACAGATTAGAAGCAAGATTGTAAAACATCAGTAGCGAACTTCTGCCCTCCGGGGTCCTCCCATTGTGTATTTAAGCCTGTATTTAAGATCTCCTCCCCCCTTCAATAAGTGCCATTCGACATTTAAAATTTAAAATATATATATATATATATATAATTGAATGAATACTGCGAATGTAATCTATGAATACCACAAATGTGATTAATATCATGAGTGTAATTAATGAGTATCATGAGTGTAATTTAAAAAATAAATTAATTAATTTAAAAAAAAAAGAAAGGCAAGGGTTTAGAGAAGTAGCTTGGTGGTTAAGAGCCCGTGCTGCTCTTGTAGAGGACCCAAGTTAAGTTCTCAACACCCATGTCAAGCAGCTTCCAACCACCCGTAACCTGAGCTTCAAGAGTATTGCCAACACCTCTGGCTTCTGGGTGCCTGCACTTAATATGCACAGACACAAGTACATGTACATACATAATTTAAAATAAAACCTTTTTTAAAAGAAAGAATAACTACTTTTGAGAAAGGCAGATGCCAGAGCAACAGTACCTCTCTGGCAGAGCAAGCTCAGGCTGTGCCTGAGCCCTCTAACCATGTCCTGTGCTGCCCTGTCTTCCAGGAGCTGTACCCTGCGTTTTGCATTCACAATGGAGGCTCGGACCTTGAGCGGCTGCCTACAGCCAGCACCTGCATGAACCTGCTGAAGCTCCCAGAATTTTATGATGAAGCCCTGCTGCGAAGCAAACTGCTTTATGCCATCGAGTGTGCTGCTGGCTTTGAGCTGAGCTGAGTTGAGCCCAGGGAATTTGATCTGACCCAAAGGCAGCCAGCACCTGCCAGACCCCCCGAGAGCACTCAGGCGGGACCCGCGGCTCTCCTCAGGCCTTCTTTCTGGCATTCCTCCCTTTCTGATTTTTTTTAAGATAATTTTATTGTGACACAGTCACTTACATAGATGGACATTGCTTTTCACATAACTTAACCACTGTTATGTGCCATGTGGCTGGTTTAGTAATTTTTGCCAAGAAGAGCACAGGTTTTAGACTAGTGGCAACTCAGTGAAATTAACCAAAGATGAAGCTTTGGCCTTGCTGACCTAGTTCATATCCCCTCTGGGTCAGGCACCATATCTGCAGACGGAATCTGGGGCTGATACACAGAGCCCTGAGCCACTGCTTCTCATGTGGTTGATTGTTTACAAGCCTAATTGTAAAAACTGAAGGCATTTTTCCTGCTGCCTTTTCCCAAAGTGATTAGGTTTGGAAAATGGATAACGCTAGTATTATTTTATTTGTGCTTTGTAAGCCATGTCCCCCAGGTGGGACTCGCATGCTTGTCTTCAGACTCCTACTGACCTGCATCATGAGGTTTGGACATGGCTGTGTGGGTGTGAGGTGGCTGCTGCCTTCATTGCTCTTTTCCTGTCTCTGCTCTGTACCTGGAGAGCTTTCCGGGGAGGCGGAGGAGGAGGGTCCCTGCACTTCCTGAGGTACTGTGTCACCTACAGTGAGTTGGCGACTGGGGGATGTGAGCACTGCAGCTTTTATTAAAGTCATTTGAACCAAAGTGGCGGGCTGCGTCTCTCCGTGATCCACGCGCCCTCCTGGCCCGGCAGTACTGCCCATCATCTTAGGCATCTTTGGGGGGACTTGCCAGGCCTTAGCACCTCTGCTTCCTGCTGGTGCTTTGATAAGAAGACAGCGTCCCTGGAGTGTGTCAGGGAAGAACATCAGGCCAGGTGATTCTCACTTAGGCACTTTTTTCAGGGTCCAACTTGTTGCCAGGTGACCACAGCCTCTGCAAACAGGAAGCAGGGAAGCATCTAGGAGGCCAGCATGCAAGGACCAACATGGAGCTGGTTGAGGACTCCAGACCCACGTCTCTGCCAAGTCCAGCATCTTTACGCCTGGAGGCTCTTTGTGCTGTTGGGTTAGGTGACCAGAATTAGCAATATACTTTTAAATGTGGGAAAACTGAATGACACTTTTAAGACAATGACCATTATCAGACAAAATGTATAATTTCTTAATTTGAATAATAAAGTGTTTAAATGCTATTTGTAGTCTTGATACATAGGAAGAAATAGCATTTATCCTTGATTTTATTTTTTGTTTGGGGATGTTTATGTTGAATGTCCTATTATCTTTTTATTAGTTAATTTGTGTATTAGTATTTTAGAAGTGAAGTATCTGAGACTGGAGATAAATTGGCAGTTAACATATTTGTGTTTTTTTTTTTTCTGTCGGCTCTTCTGAGCCTATTTATTTATTTGTACATCCTAATGGATAAATATTTACATTAAATCTTTTCCCCCAAGATCGTGTTGGAGTGCTACCCCAGGTCACTGGTCAGTTGTATTCTGCTGTAGTAGATAGGTCACATATGTGTGCAATATAGAAAGCCATGCAGCCTGTGATCCCTTGCATTCAGCCATTTGGGGCCAGCATCAGCCCTGGAATATCCATTAGGAGTACCAGGTACCCATTCTCAATGGGTCTTATATTAAATTGCTGAGAAAAAAATCTTCCTAAAGGAAGATTCTCATGTCCTCATTGTTGTAGGTGCCTTTGTGTTTGGTCCTATTTTGCTTACTTGGGGTGACTTTTTTCTGAGACTTAAACATTGGGCTGGTAGTTGGTTATTATAGGTGTTTCTCACAGGCTCTTACATGCTCAGAGAACTTTGCTTTGATATCTGTGGGTGGGCTCACCACATAAGTGTTCTCCCATCAAATCATAAGCACCAGGTGTGTGCTGTCACTAAGTGGGCACAGGTATGTGGAATCACCTAGTGTGAGCTGTAGTGCACTGAGATGCTGGTGGTTGTGTGCATGCTCGAGAGTGCTTGTTGTAGAGTTAATCCTTGCAAAAGTTCCCTGAAAACAGCATAAGCTTAAAACTTGATAATTACTCAAATGGAAATTAGGAAAGCCACTTGGCTTTCCTAAATTTCCTTTAATCCCAGCGCTCAGGAGGCAGAGACAGGCGGATCTCTGTGAGTTCGAGGCTAACTTGGTGTACAAAGTCGAGTTTTAAAACAACCAGAGCTGTTACACAAAGCAACCTTGTCTGGGGTGGGGGGCAAAGCCTACTGCTCTTTCACTCACATCTGTCCAGATGCGCTACAGGAAACAAACTGTCTATTGTACACTAGTGTCAGTACCTCCAGGGCATACTTATCACCCACCCACCCCAAGGGCCGCAGGTGGTACCCCAAACATCACTGCAATTGAGCAGGCCTGGCTGGCCTCAAGTTTTGGTGTTGGATAGTGACCTAAACAGACTGGGGGCCCAGAAGTCCAGTGCAAAAGATCACTGAACACATGGAAGCCTCTGTTCCAGAAAGTTGAGGGTTGGGTGACTGGGTTCCAGCATACTTCTACTGAGGGCACTTCACAGGTGTCACACTTCCTGCAGGCTGTACATAGCAAGTCCATGAATGTGAGCTCTTGATGTCTTTGTTGCAGGTTTAACAGCTGTAACATTTCAAACTTACTGTACCATTGTTACTCTGTAATAATGGTTGTCTGTGATCAACAGTTTTGTTACTCCTGTAAGAAACTGTTTTGCTTTGGGCTGGTAGTGATGCATTACTTTAATCCCAGCATTCAGGAGGCAGAGGTAGGTGCATCTCTTTGGTTTGAGGCCAGCCTGATCTACAGCACCCTGGACAGCCAGGACTTCACAGAGAAACCCTGGGGGGAGTGGGGGGAAGGAGAAGAAGAAGGAAAGGAAGAAGAAGAAGAAGAAAAGAGCCAAGCAGTGGTGGTGTACACCGTTAATCCCAGCACTCTGGAGGCATAAGTAGTTGGATCTCTGTGAGTTCAAGGCCATCCTGGTCTACAGAACGAGTTCCAGGACAACCAGACCTACATATATCCTGTCTTGGAAAAAGGAAAAAAAAAGAAAATTATAACCTCACAGGCTGAACCCAGATAAGATAGTAAACTTTATGTATAAATATCATTCTGGCTACTAACAGTGATCTCCATGTCCCTCTCATTAAGTGTCGCTGTTCCCACAAATACAATCTTGTCGATGTCAGTCCGGTTAGTAAGTCTACAGCAGCCTCTGCGTATGAAGTGAAAGGAAGAGCTGCATGCTTCTTTCACCCGAGAGACAGGGAGATGCCACAGTGGAAGAGCACTGCTTCACATGAGTGAGAACCTGTATTTGTACCTCAGCAGCTTAAAAACAGCAAACATAAGAAATGTGAAGATTTAGTGAAGCTATGTTAAACATTACAGTGAGGGTCAACTGTGGTTTCACACACCTTTCATCTCAGTACTGGGGTACTGAGAGCAAAATGTTACAAGTCCAAGGCTAGTCTAGAATGGTGTAGTATCAGGCTAGCTAGGGCTACCTACCCAAACCATGTCTCAAAGAAAAAAGAAAACTCAGGCTGAAAGCAAGGCCTCCTGTGTATTAGCCAAGCTGCAACCGGAGGAAAGCTGAAGGAACTGAAGGGCTGATCTGGCTGCTCTGACATGTGCAAAGAGAAGGCAGCAGGGCCTTGCTGAAGAGAAAGTCTGAGCAGGGCAGACCACACCAGCCTCACATCCTGGCCAGAGGAGTGACTAAGGCCTGAGGAATGAGTTTGTTGGTTCGGGGTTGGGGATTTAGCTCAGTGGTAGAGCGCTTGCCTAGCAAGCAAGGCTCTGGGTTCAGTCCTCAGCTCTGAAAAAAAAAAAAAAGAGAGAGAGAGATTGTTGGTGCAAAAACAAACATCTTATCCTAAAGGAAATACGGAGATGCTTTATTCTGGAGCCACTTTGAGTGACCATACATGGATTTAGGTTGTCCCAAATTCTACCATTGAGCTATCTATACCTCCAGCCCTTTCTAATTTGAAAGTTTCACTATGTAGCCCAGGCTGGCCCCAGACTCACAGTCCTCCTACCTTAGCATCTCACAAGTTTGTTTACACGTGTAACTACCATGCCTGAGTATTTTTGTCATTCTCATTTATTTTCTGTATAAGTGTATGAACACATGTGCCACAACCATGTGTGGAGATCAGAAGTCAGTCCTCTACCATGGAGGTCCCAGAGATTGAATTTAGGTTGTCAGGCTTGGCAGCAAGTGTATTTACCCACTAAGCCATCTTGCCTGTTTTTGTTCTTCTGTTTTGTTTTTGTTTTTGTTTTTTTTGAGACAGGATTATTCTGTGTAACAACAGTCCTGACTATCCTGGAAGTCATTCTGTAGACCAGGCTGACTTTGAAATTTCCATGTGCTGGGATTAAAGGCATGCACCACCACCACCTCCCAGCACCTGTTTTTGTTTTTTTATTTGTTTGTTTGTTTGTTTTTCATATTTTTTTTAAGGTTTAATTATTTAGGGTGGTCTGCCTGCAGGCCAGAAGAGGGCACCAGATCTCATTATAGATGGTTGTGAGCCACCCTGTGGTTGCTGGGAATTGAACTCAGGACCTTTAGAAGATAAGCCAGTGTTCTTTAACCACTGAGCCATCCTTCCAGCCCCCATTTATTTATTTTTTATTTATTTATTTATTTATTGTTTATTCTTAAAAGGGTAATACACATTGTGGTTCAGAAATGACTCCCCAGGTCTGGACACACATCACCTGCCTACTTCCAGATGTCATGGGTGGCAGGGCTTATAGAATTGATCATCCTCAGCTGATCAGTGACTGACAAATATCCATCATCCAGGAAGTTTAATAATGGTGTGAGCTTCCTCAGATAAGAGCCCCTGTGCCACCTGCCTGATCCATACCAACCTGCCAGGCTGGGCAAACAGAAGACCATAGTATAATGCAGCAAGTAGACCTGGTGCTAGAGGCCAACACACAGAAGTCACTAGGCCATCCTCAGCCACAGAATGAGTTCAAAGTTAGCCTAAGCTATATGAGAGTCTGTCTCAAAAGAAAGAAAGCAAGAAAGCTATTCTCTCATGCTTTTAGAGACAAATGTGAGACTTAGGTGTCTATGGGCTGCACTCCCTCTGTGACTCTGGAAAGAGTCCACATTTTGTTAGCTTCTAGTAGGTACTGTATCCCTTGACTTGAGGCCACATCACCCCAATACCTGCCTTCACGGCCTCTGTGTGTGTGTGTGTGTGTGTGTGTGTGTGAGAGAGAGAGAGAGAGAGAGAGAGAGAGAGAGAGAGAGAGAGAGAAAGACCTCCTTCACCTGCTTTTTCTTCCCATAAACTAGCTTGATAGACATGCGCCTCCATGCCTGGTCTCTCTTAAGAAAATAGGCATCCACCAGAATTAGCCCTCCCCAAATTATAATCCAGAATTATCTCATCTCAAGGTCTTCAATTACATATGCAAAGATCCTTCCACCAAATAAAGCCTCCTTTATTGGGCTTAAGATGTGGGGTCCCATAGGTGGCCACCATTCAGGCCACCAAGTATTTTCTGCTATGGTATGAGGTGGCCTTAAACTTCATCTGAAAATCAAAGTAAGTGGCACCTGCGATCTGAAAGCTTGGTCCCAAGCTTGGAATTGTCCATTTGGCCTGGAGCAAGGCAAAGGAGCCAAAAAGAAAAGGTGAGTCCAAGGAAGAGTTTCCCAGCTCATAGTTTCCAGTGTCCTCGATAACCCTACCCAGGTAATTTCTGGAAAACATTTCTAAGCTGGGTGTGATGGTATATACCTAATATTCCAGCTCCTGGGGAGACTGAAGCAGAATTATTTGTGTCTAGAAGTTTGAACCCAACCTGGGCAACATGGCAAGACTACATCTCAAAAAGAAAAAAAAAAATCACTGCTACAACCTTCTAAGGTAGAGCTGCAAAGTGTCCCAAACTGAGGGACTAGAATAGGTTGTTGTCAGTCACCTCCCAGGTCAGACACTCTCCAGGGTCCTGGAGGTTAGCAGGATGCAGGCTCTCACGTCGTGGCCTGAGCTGCACCCTGCCAGCAAACACGGATGTCTGCCCAGCCCTCCTGGTTTTCTAGGCAGCTGCTCATCCTTGGGCCATCCTTGCCTTCCATCTAAGTTCCCTTTCTCATTGCTGTGACCAAATCCCTGCCAGAATCAAAGGGAAGAAGGATTTGGTTTGGCTCCTGTTTTTAAAGGGTTCAGTCTATGATCACTTGCCCCATGCATGTGGGCAGACCATCATTGTAGAATATACAGCCATGAAGAACTCATCTCAAGAGAGGCAGCAAGGGGCCAGGACAGGATTGCCCCCAAGGACATGCTCCCAATGACTGCTTCCTTGAACTGGACCCCACCTCATTTTCCCCATTCTCAATAATGTTAGGAGTCCATCCAAGTATTAGTCCATTCACGGTCAGAGCCCTGCATCTAACTGGCTCCTGAAATATCCTCACAAAGTTGTACTCCACTAATCCAGAGTCAAACTCCAGTCTTCACCATCACATTCTTCAGTTCCAGATCATTATGTTATTATCCTTTAACCACCTTGAGGGCCCTGTTCCCTGCCGTCTCCTGTCTGCACCCTGACCTGGTACTGCAAGAGGCAAAGGGTTCTGTGCCCTGCCTTTGCCTGCACCTACCCTGGGAAGTCCTCTCCCCGTGAGACAGGATTTCTCTGTGTAGCTTTGGCTGTCCTGGAACTTGCTCTGTAGACCAGGCTATTCACCTGCCTTTGCTTCCCAAGTGCTGGGACTAAAGGTGAATGCCATCACCACTCGGCTTGGGAAGTCCTCTTGATGTCTTCTGTCTCATCCAGAACTGAGGTGTACAAATAGCACCAGGAGTGACCTTTTGTTTGTCTGAGACAAGGTCTCAATACATAGTCCTCGCTATTCTAGAACTCACTACATAAACTGGGCCCACAAATGTTAAGTTTCATTACTGTATCTGTTTAATATATTGCCGAGTTCTCAGCACCTGGAGTAATACCTAGTGCACTGTAGGTGCTCAGAAATATTTGGTGAGTGATGGATCTGCTCAAAGAAGAAAGGCTTTGCTGGGCCCTCTAAATGGCTCAAGTGCTGTCTGTGTGCAGATCTTCCCACCTGAGTTGGATTCCTGGATCCCACAAGGTGGCAGAAGAGAATCAACTTCTGAGAATGTTCTCTGACCTCCATGTGCTAATCATGGCACATACACACCTGCACACACACAACTACACACTAAGTTTAAGGAAAGGCTTTGTTGAGCTCATTTCAAGTAAAGACCTACATGTGTTCTTATTCTCACTGATGGTGCTGTTTTCCACCCAGCCCCAAGAGTGTGCCTCTGGTGCTGGCCTGCACTGATGAATGCAGGAAGTGGTTGCATGCCACAGGGGTCCTTCCTAAACCAACTGCCTCTTGCAAGGACTGTCTAAACAGGGAGATTGTACCACCTAGTGGCCAAGGTTATTCAGGCTCAGCCTCAACAAGGAGCGTGCACCACCTAGTGGCCAATGAAAGTCTGCAGCCGGAAAGGCACAATACCCACTCTCCAAAAGAGGTCCCTGCTCACACCTTTAATCCCAGCACCTGGGAGGCAGATGGATCTCTGTGAGTTTGAGGCCAGTCTGGTCTATAAAGCAAGTTCCAGAACTGTTACACAGAGAAACCCTGTCTTGGAAAAAAACAAAACAAAAAGAGGTCCCTGCAGCCCCCTACCAGCTACTGCTGGCAGCAGCTGACAAGTCACAGCATTTTAATCTAGTTACAGGCTGAGCAGACTTGTCCTCCTTGTATCTCTCCATCACGAGGTGACCGCCAGATGGTAGGAATGCAAGCCCTCCTTTTCTGGTGCCTAAAAGTACTGCCAGAGCAGCTTTCCTGGCCAGCAGTTCCACTTAGGCAAGATGTGGGAACCTGTGTCCGCACATGATAGCACACCGGTGTCCTCAGCCTTCGTCACATTAGCCAAGGGTTGCACCCAGGTGAGCCATGAGGATAGCACCGAGTAGAAAGCAATAGTGCCAGCCAACAAATCCTGGCTGATTCAGTGAGCTGTGCAGGGTGGCAGACACATGGAGATGATGAAGGTAGGTGGCTTGATGTGGCTAGGTGGTTTCAGGGCTGGGGGAGAGTGAGTGACAAGGAGTGACAACATGTCAGGAAGTTCTGGAATTGGATAGTGATGCTGTTTGTACAATCGTGTAAACATACAAACACAAAAATTATTTGCTTTTTATTTTGAATTGATTTATGTTGACTTGTGGGGACAAGGAAAGGTGCTGCATGTGTGGAGATCAGAGGACAACTTATGGAGTCAGTTCTCTCCTTCCACCGTGTGGGCTCCAGGGATCCAACCCCGGCCGTCAGTCTCTGTGGCCAGCACCCTTAGCAGTGAGCCATCTCACCATCTCATCCTTAAATTTTGTTTCATTTTGCTTTGTTTTAAGACAGGGTCTTAGGGCTGGAGAGATAGCTCAGAGGTTAAGAGCACTGGCTACTCTTCCAGAGGTCCTGAGTTCAATTCCCAGCACCCACATAGTAGCTTACAACCATCTGTAACGAGATCTGGCACCCTCTTCTGTGTACATAATAAATAAATCTTAAAAAAAAAAAAAAAACAGACAGGGTCTTAGGACTGGAGAGATGGCTCAGTAGTTAAGAGTATTCATGGCACTTTGGAAGGTCCTGAATTCAGTTCCCAACACCCACATAGCAGCTCACAACTGTTGGGTGCCATCTTCTGGTATACAAACATACATGCAAACAAAGTATCCATATACATACTTGGCAGCCCTTTTTTTTGTTTGTTTGTTTAGCCGGGTGGTGCCTACCAGCACTCTGGAGGCAGAGGCAGGCAGATCTCTGTGAGCTTCAGGACAGCCAGGGCTACACAGAGAAATCTTGTCTCAAAAAAAACAAAAACAAACAAACAAATAAGGCATGCACCACCATGTTTATGTCTTTTTTTTTTAAGATTTATTTATTTATTATGTATTCAGTGTTCTGCCTGCATGTATCCCTGCAGGTCAGAAGAGGGCACCAGATCTCATTACAGATGGTTGTGAGCTACCATGTGGTTACTGGGAATTGAAATCTGGACCTCTGGAAGAGCAGCCAGGGCACTTAACCCCTGAGCCATCTCTCCAGTCCATGTCTATGGTTTTTAAAAGATGCTTCAAATGTCATCATGGTGATGCACACCCATCCGTGCTTGGAAAACAGAGGAAGGATCAGCAGAGCTAAAGGTCATCCTGAGCTACAGAGTGAGTTTCAGGCCAGCCCAGGCTACATGAGACCCTGACATGTGATAAAACAGATACAAAAGTACTTGGGGTAAAGACAGAACTAGATCTCGTCAGGGGTGAGGGCAGGAGTGTCCACATCATACACATCTAACCAGAGCAGTGGGAACCAAGCTTTTAGGAACTTCAACTCAGGCCCAAGCAGCAATGATGGCAAATCCTTCTACACCAGCTAGTCAGTGGTGCCAAGCTAAGTTTTGTTGGAGGTATTTTAATGTAGTCTCAAACATGAGGGCTAACTAACACAAACAGGTACACAGGGGAGAGTAAGATGCCCCACGGTAGCATCATGTGCTTTCCAAGAGCGTTTCGAGGGAGAAGTGTACCCAAGTGTAGGCCTGGGCTCCTGAACACAGCAAGCTGCTGATTGTCTTATGCGTTAGTCACACGCCCACCCTTCTGATGACTCTCAGGTGACATCTCAGGAGGTTGCTAAGGAATTTCTTCTCTCCTCCTCCTACTCTTCCTCCTTTTTACCCCCCTTCCTCTCCTTTTCCCTTCCCCAACATGCCTCAGATGGAATTATAATCTGTTAACAGAAGCCACTAGGTTTCTGGCGACAGCCCTAGAAACTTGCAGGTTTGCAGCTAGAAGGAAGAAGGGCCTAGAACAGTCATTGATTGTGCTGGAATTCTTGCTCGGCTTCTGGTGAAGGGCTTCTCTTCTTTCTAATGTCACCAAGTTTTTCCCTACCCTGCTGTCCAGTCTCAGGACTCACAGGCACTTCCCTAAGGCCACAGACCAGGTAGATGGTCAGAGAAGGTAGCCCTTATCATTGAGGCTGAGAGGGATGATGCGTGGCCAGCCAGCCCTCACTTGTTCATGCATCCTAAGTGGCAGGAATAAGATTCCAAGAACCCAGCTCTGCCTTCTCAGCAGACTCAGGAGAGGACATCAGCATTTCCCTCACCCCCTCAGTGGGCTGGGGTTCTCTGAGGCTAAGGCTCAGAGCTAGGCAAGAGTAGAGGGTTGCCATGTAGAGTTGTGAAGGCTGTCACACCGGAAATGGGGAGACCACTCACTCCAGCCATGTCATTACTTAAATATATAATGTGTGTATGCACATTGTGTTGGGATTCTGCAGAGCTCCAGCTGCATGACCGCACATGCAGTTCAGGAGCTAGACAAGGGGTCTTTCGTCTTTCTTCACATACACGCAGCATGGCTGCACAATCTGCGCATGCGTGGCATAGCTCCATAAGCCTACCTGCGCCTTAAAGAGCCAGACACAGACCCCACATTCTCTCTCTGTTCTGTTCTCTCTTCCCCCCCACCACCTTCCTCTCTCCCTCTGCTCATGCTCCTTCCCCAAGCCTGGTTCTCTTGTTTCCCACCACCCCTCTTCCTCCTAATAAAGCTCTGATACTGATACTGGGTTTTGTCGTGACCGTGACCTTTCTGCACGGTAACCAGCGCCGCTTATCATTCTTACACATTGTACATGTCTGGAGGTCAGAGAACAACTTTCAGAGTCAGTTCTTTCCTTCCACCATGTGGGTTCTGTCAGATCCAAAGGCAACTCCAATTCCTCAAACCCCAAAAGGCAGTCCAAATATCCAGAAATGAGCTCAGCCTGGAGTACAGAAGGATTTCTGGTGGTTAGATAAAAGCCAGCATTCTGGATGTTGGGAAACTAGTTTCCCTCTGCCAAAAGTAGTCATTTCCCTTACCTCTGGCAGAAACATACGATTAGCTACCTATGGCACCTATCAACACATCAAAGTACGTTCTAGTTTTACAAGTGCCTGTAAGACATTTCAAAGTCTATGAAGAGGGCTGGAGAGATGGCTCAGAGGTTAAGAGCACTGCTTGTTCTCAGGTCCTGAGTTCAATTCCTAGCAACCACATGGTGGCTCACAACCATCTGTAATGAGATCTGTTGCCCTCTTCTGGTCTGCGGGTGTACGTGCACACAGAACACTGTATATATAATAAATAAATAAATCTTTAAAAAAAAAAAAAGTCCAAGAGCTAGCATCCTGGTTCTTCTCACCTCCTCCCCTACCTTAAACTCCCTCCCCCAGCTACTCATTCTCCTTATAGCCCTGCTATTCTGGCTGTGTTCTCTCTGCTCTGCTCCTGCTTCTCTGCTTTCTCTAGTCTCTGCTCTTCTCCCCTCTCACAGACCCTAGCCAGATTGTCTGCTGGCCATGTTCAGTCTACTTCTTTCTCTCTGTGCTCTGGACTCTTCCAGACGCCTCTGACTGTTCTCTCTCTCATATCTACAATAAAACACTTCCCCTTGGGGATGAAGGTATAGCTCAGCTGTTGAGAGCACTAGCTGATCTTACAGAGGACCCAGGTTCAGTTCCCAGCACCCATATAGTAGCTCACAACCATCTGTTTCTCCACCAGTTCCAGGTATGTGATGCCCTCTTCTGACCTCCATGGGCTTTTGCATGCACATAGCACACAGACATACACAATGCACACACACACACACACACACTCAAAAAAAAAAAAAAAAACTTCCCCTTAACCACATCATGGAGCGGTCATTTTATTGGTTTATACAGGTTCCAAAGATCAAACTCAGGGCATCAGTCTTGGCAACAGGTGTCTTTTCTCCCCCAGTCACCTTGTCTGCCCACAATACTCTTCATAAATTTAAGAACAACTGACATTTTAGAAGCTGAAAGATGAGTGATGGTGGACTCAGGATTGAGGCTATGTCCATGCTGGGTGGGGCCTCAGCAAGGCCAGGGTCAGGAAACAACTCAGCAGGCCTCTCAAGAACCAGAGGTAAGCGGGGCGGTGGTGGCGCACGCCCTTAATCCCAGCACTTGGGAGGCAGAGCCAGGCGGATCCCTGTGAGTTTGAGGTCAGCCTGGTCTACTGAGTGCTGAGTAAGATCAGGACAGGCATGAAAGCTACACAAAGGAACACTGTCTCGAAAAACCAAAAAAAAAAAAAGAACCAGAGATAAAGCCAAAATCCAGTGGTGGTGGTGCTGCTGCTGCACACCTTTAATCCTTGAAGGCAGAGGCAGGTAGATCTATGTGAGTTTAATGCCAGCCTGGTCTCCAGAGTGAGTTCCAGGACAGTCAAAGCTACACAGAGAAACCCTGTCTAGAAAAACAAAAACAAACATACAAACAAACAAAAAAGAGAAAACAAAAGAATTAAGAGATGCTTTTAAGATTAAGACAGGCATGATGACACACACCTTTTTCATCTCAGTGCTGGGAGGTAGAGGCAGGCAGATCTCTCTAGGGAGTTCGGGGGCAGCTAAGGCTACGCAGAGAGACTCTGTCTCAAAAGAGAGAGAAGAATTAGCCATACTTGCCCCAGAGGTAAGGGGAAATAGAGAGAGGCCAGAGGGAGAGGGGAAGGCCAGCAGCAGCCCCACCTTGCATTTCTTCACCTGGTTCCAGGCAAGGAGAACAAGGAAGCTGTGTCCTGGCAGAGTTCCTGGCAGTCTTGGTATCCAGGGCCCTGCCACACGGCAGGGTTCCGAGGAAAAGGAACTAGGTTGCTTGGAAGCCATTCAATAGTGCCGAGCTGCCCCTGACTCCAGACCTGTTCATCTTGTTTTGCTTTGCGCTTCTCCATACCGAGTCTCCTCAGAAAATGTGGGGCTGGCATTCTTGGCCTCCCTTGTGTCTCCGTATTGGAGCCCTCACACTTCCTTTCCGAGGCTCCTTACCTCTCTCTCCTCTCTGCTAGAGTTGATGAGACAGGAGGGAGCAAGACTCCACCATCCCAGCCCGTGGTCCTCACAGTTTATTATCACAATCAGCCTTGCTGCTCCCATGTTCCCGGAGGCCACCACAGGTAGCACTGGCAATTTGGGCTCCTGCCCAGGCCGAAACTTCAGACAGACAGGGAGGACTCCGAAGAATAAAACACACCCCATGTGGCTTTGAACAGACTACCTGTTCCTTGATCCCTTGAATGTGGGGTGTCCCTGTCAGCCTCCCAGGCTGCCCCTCCTCCCAGAGTGTCTGCTTTCCCTTTAAGACTAAGCTTCCTCATCAGCTCCCAGTTCCCATCAGGCGTGGGACTTGCTCTGAAACTCACACGGCTATTGCTTGGCTTCCAGATCCTGACAGGGTCAATAACCACAGACCCTACAGACATATAGATGGTATATGCTATGTGCCAACTGTTTACACTGGCCGTCTGTGTATGAGCCTTGACCTGCATGATGGGTTGATGTTATTTCCGCATTTGTGGGTCATCCATCAAATATTTACTAAGCCTGAGTCCTATAAGAGGACATATTCTGCCGGGTGGTGGTGGCACACGCCTTTAATCTCAGCACTTGGGAGGCAGAGGCAGGCGGATCTTCGAGGCCAGCCTGGTCTACAAAGCGAGTTCCAGGAAAGGTGCAAAGCTACACAGAGAAGTCCTGTCTCGGGGGAAAAAAAAAAAAAGAGAGAACATATTCTAATGCTGAGTCTCTTCACAAGCTCAGGATTCCATCAGGGAAGTCAAGTGCATCTCTACCTCAGTGAGTGAGCACCCAAAGGGAGGAGATTGGCAAGCATAGGATTAGCCATGTAAAAGAAGAGGAAGGTGCAGGTAAAGGTGGCTGACTTAGGGTTTTATTGCTGTGAAGAGACACCATGACCACGGCAACTCTTTTTTGTCTTTTTTTTTTTTTGGTTTTTCTCTGTTCCATCTCTTGCATTCGGTTGGTTATGCTTGCATCTGTAGTTCCTGTTCGTTTAGTCAGAGTTTCTATTTCCAGCATTCCCTCAATTTGTGTCTTCTTCATTGTCTCGATTTCAATTTTCAAATCTTGAAATGTTTCCTTCATCTGCTTAATTACTTTTTCTTGGCTTTCTTTGATTTCTTCCAATTTTTTGTTTGTTTTTTGTCCCATTTCTTTAAGGGAATTTTTTATTTCCTCTTTAAGGGAGTTTTTCATTTCCTCTTTAAGGGAGTTTTTCATTTCTTCTTTAAGGACCTCTATCATCTTCTTAAACTCATTTTTAGGATTGAATTCTTCTGTTTCTTCTGTCTTGGTATGTTCAGGTCTTGCAGGTGTAGAATAATCGCTAGGTTCTGATGTTGTCATGTAGGTCTTTATGTTGTTGCCTGTATTTTTGCACTGGCGTCTACTCATCTCTTCCTCTGCTCCGTGCAGGTGGTGTCTGTGTCTGAAGGTGCTTCTTTAGTTCCAATTGATAGTCTTGGTCCACTAGGAGTTCTTGGTTAAATTGGTGCTGTTGGGCTCTGTTTCTCTGGGAGCAGTTTAGTCCAATCAGTGTTAGTGGGTTCTGTCTCAGGGAGCAGTTGTTCCCAATTGGTGCAGGGTGGGCTTATGGTGGTTGTTGGGTTTGCAGGGGCGGGGTTTTTTTTTGTTTTTTTTTTTTTTTTGGTGAGGGAGCAGGGGAAGGTAGCTGCCTGGTCTCTGGGGCTCCGATGGCTGGGGCCTAGAGGCTAGAGACCCGGTCTGCCAGTTCGGAGATGGGGCCTTACCTGTTCCCAGTCGGTGTACAGTGGGCTTATGATTCTGGTGATCTGGTTCGGTGGCTGGATGGCTCCTTCTCTTGTGTTCTCAGGTCCCGTTTTGCTGGCTCACCAACTCCTCAGCTGATCTTGTTTCCTCAGACTCCAGGCTGTAGGCTTCTGAAACCTCTCCCGAATGAGTCTCAGCTGAACAGGTTGATCAGTAGGGCAATCTCACCAACGCCTCCAAGTTGTTGGGCTTCGCAGGATCAGCAGCTGGGCCCCAGGTTGGCCTTGGGCAGAATGTTCAGTCCGTTCTGGTCGCGTCTGGCAGAGACGGCTCCTTCCCTGAGTGTTGGGATTAAAGGTGTCCCTGCTCCAAGCTCTTAATCTCCATGTTCTCACCAACTCCTCAGCGCAGCGCTTCTCTTTGCCTCAGTTTCCCCAACTGGAACTGGAATGATGTAGATATAATGGTCTTATTAAATAAGAAACAGAACCAAATGCTGAGTTAAAAGCCCAAGAGGTCAGAGCAATAGCTAAGAGCTGAGACTAAAACCGCCTTCTTATCACCTGTTGCCGCTGCCGTCCTTCCCCTGAGAAAGAGACCTACTTCCTGTGTGTCTGTCTTTTTATTGACTTTCTGTTCTGCCTTCTCATTGGTTGTAAACCCAACCACATGACCTCCTCGTCACTGCCTGTCTATACAGACCTCCAGGTCTTCTATGGTTGGTATTGAGATTAAAGACATGTGTCTCCATGCTGGTGGTGTCCTTGAACACACAGAGATCTGCCTGTCATATGATCGGATTAAGGGCGTGTGCTACCACTGCCAGACTTCTGCTATGGCTTGCTATTAGCTCTGACCCCCAGGCAGCTTTATTTATTAACATACAAATAAAATCACATTTCAGCACAAATAAAATAGCACCATAGGATGAGGAGGCATGGCTTGTGGGGTTTGGTGGAGTGTCCCCAGCTCCCAGTTTCTTGCAGACCTAGCTCTTTTCTTGGGACTCAGTCAAAGCAGATAGGAGGACTTCCTCACCACATCAATTCCTCAGCTGATCTTGTTTCCTCAAACCAGAAGCCTCTGTGTCCTCATCTGAATGGATCTCAGCTGAACTGCTGCTCAGAAGCCTAAAAGCTGTGGTCCTAGCTGATACAGGAAGATCCCAAGTTCAAGGTCAGCCTGTATATGTCAAGACCTAGTCTCTCCTCAGTACCGTATGTCCGACTTCCTCTGCATCTGGCTGGTAAATCCTGTTTGTTTTTTGTTTTTATGGCTTTTTTGGTCTGGTTTTTCAAGACAGAGTTTCTCAGCTCTGGAACTGTCTAGGAACTGACTCTGTAGACCAGGTTAGCTTCGAACCCAGAGATTCTGCCACCTCGGCTTCCCAAGTGCTGGGATTAAAAGCATGCACCGCCGGGCGGTGGTGGCGCACGCCTTTAATCCCAGCACTCGGGAGGCAGAGCCAGGCGGATCTCTGTGAGTTCGAGGCCAGCCTGGTCTCCAAAGCGAGTTCCAGGAAAAGGC
>CABHPQ010169813.1:23199-42022 GCA_902168405.1 Peromyscus aztecus
GAAAACATTTAACTGGGGCTGGCTTATAGTTCAGAGGTTTAGTCCATCCATTATTGTCATGGCTGGAAGCATGGTGGCTTGCAGGCAGACATGGTGCTGGAGAGGTAGTTGAGAGTTCTACATGTGGATCCATAGACAGCAAGAAGTGGCAGTGCCACCAGGCCTGGCTTGGGCTTCTCAGGCCTCAAAGCCCACCCCCCTAGTGACTCACTTCCTCCAACAAAGCCATATCTACTCCAACAAGACCATACCTCCTAATACTGCCACTGCCTGTGGACCAGTTGGAGCCATTTTTACTCAAACTGCCACAGTAGTCTTGCAAAGACTTCTGGGAATTATTCAGGGAGGCCTGAGAGCTGGGAGAGGGGTAGGGCTTCCTCATGAGGTGTGCATTTACAGTGCAGGCTGGAAGAGGTGAGAGGCGCAGAGCGGCATCAGCAGACACACACCCCAGGGCATGGAGGTCCTAGGCCAAGCTCTGGGTGTAACAGGAATGACTCAGGGAGTCCAGCCCCACGAGGCAGGGACCACTTGGTTCAGTGTGGACAGATGAGCAGAGCTGAGTAGCTGGCCAGGCTACTCCTACCTTCAAGGAATTCAAAGCACCCAAGGATGGGAACTGTTCCCACAGCGCCATTCAGGGTTAGCTCAGCTGCCAGCCCCACCCAGGCCAAATGACATGGCGCAGCCCTGTCAGTCAATGTTCTCATACAGGGAGGGCCCAGGAGCTGTAAGCAGCAAAGGTCCTTCCCTCTGAGGTAGAGCTCCTAACCCAGGGGATGACTTTTTGTGTTTCCCTTCCTAGGCACTAGAATCAACCCACTGCTCACTCTTCTCTCTCCAGGGGCTACTGGCCATGTCTGGAGACAGCTGGATAAGGGTGTACACTGGGGCATCTGTGAAGCAGAAGCCAGGTGGTTGGCAACAGCTCAAGACAAGGATCTGTCAGCTTCAAGGGCCACAGCGTGGCTGAAAGGATGTGCCCCACGCACTTCTGCCGCGGGACACAGGATGGGGACCGGAGACTGCATCGTGGAGGATGAGGGATACAGGATCCACGATGGAGGATCCAGGGCATAAGACACAGGATGGAAAAAGGGGGATGCAGGATACAAGAGGCAAGATGCAGAGTAGATGGAATAGGATGCAGGATACAGGACACGGGGAAGCTTCAAGATGGAGGATGAAGAGCCCAGGATGAAGGACACAGGAGGTTGGATGGAAAATGAAGAATACAGAACGCGAGATGCAAGACAGAGGATGCAGGAAGGAGGACCCAGCAAAGCGACAAATAGTCCTACCTGCCCCCAAGCTGCCACCTAACAGCCTTGGAATAAGAAACAAAATGTCCCTGCTAACTGGTCCAAACCCTGAAAAGAGCAGTTCCCAGGCAGGAGTGAGTCAGTCTGGGGGTTTGGGGCTTCCTGTGGAAGGCTGTGTACCTGAGGACAGCAGCACCTCCAGGCATTGCCCTGGAAAACCTCAGGGCTCCTGTCTGGGTGCCCTGCCCAGACCTGCTTTCCTGGAAACACCCAGATCCTCTCTGAAGCATGAACTTACTTCTCCCCTGAAAGGGCCTCTGTCTGTGAGATGGCAGGGTCAGCTTGTTCTGGCTATCATGTAAATTGACTGAATGACTAGGCTGCCCAGAGCAGAGGAGGACCCAAGAAGCCCACTATCATCAGGAGCATCAGGAGGACTTTCTCAGGGTTATTTGGGGAATGTTTCTTAAGGGTGGCACAGGGCGGAGGCTGCTGCCCAGTCCCGGCTTGTCCCAGAGGAGTGGATGGGAGGGATTAGGGGCTCTCCAGCAATGTGAGTCTGTAGGTGGAGGAATGTGGGTGGGAATGAGTCATAGGTGGGTAGAGCAGACAGGTCTGCCTGGCTGTGCTGGGAGGCAGGCCCCAGGAACAGGTGGTTGGATGACCTTGGAGGCCAAACCTTGCCACCTGCCTGAAAGGGCTTCTGTCCTAGCTAGTTCCTCATCTGTCAGCCAGTGTCTGAAAACATGCACCCAGCACACTGCATTCCGCATCCAAGGTCTTTCTTGGAGAAAGTGTCACATTCCAGGGGGGTGCACAGGCTACGTGGCTCATCTGAAACACCTATGACCAAAGAAGGGCTGCATAGAGGCCAGCACCAGAAGCAGGAGGGTGGAGAAAGAGGACATACCACTCACTATAGCAGGGGCAGAGCAAGGCAAACGGGAAGAGAGAGGATGTGACCATTATGGCCCCTGGGAGCCAACAGCAAGGACCTTGACCTACTACTCTGAGCCAAGGATGCTATCAAGTGAGTAGTAAGCATTTCACAATCCTCGAGACAGCCCTCTTGGTGACGGGTACATGACTTCATCATAGGGTTGGTCAATTCCTTCCCCCTCACAGCCCAGAGGTGACATCCCAGAAAAATGACTGGGGAGAACAGAATGGAAACAGATTCCCGGTCACCTAGCCTTGCTGAGGAAGAACATTCTGAGCAGGCTGTCTGCAGTGGGTCAAGTCCAAAGGAAACCCCAATTCCCTGAATCCCCAAAGACAGTCCAAATATCCAGAAATGGGCTCACCTTGGACCATAGGAAGATTTCTGGCAGTTGGATAAAAGCCAGAATTCCTCAGGAATTATGAAGATGGTTCCTCACTACCAAAGAGTCATTTCCCTTACCTCTGACTGAAGGGAGACATGCCTGTGGTACCTATTAGCATTTCAAAGCTCGTGCTGGCCTCCAGGCTCCTTCAGTATCACATGTACCTGTTACACATTTCAAAATCAATGCTAGCATCCCAGCCCTTCTCACCTCCACCCCTACCCTAAACTCCCTCCAGCTCACAGGCTTCCCTCCCCCCAGCTACTCATTCTCCTCGTCACCCTGCTATTCTCACTATGTTCTCTCCCTCCCTCCCTCTCTGCTCCTTCTTCTTCTTCTTTTTTTTTTTTTTTGAATGCCGAATGTCGTTTATTGAAGGAGGGAGGAGGTCTTAAATACAGGCTTACAACACAGTGGGAGAACCCCGGAGGGCAGAAGTTCACTACTGATGCTTTATCTGCTCCTTCTTTCATTATATTTTCTCCTGATTATCTTCCCTGTTCTCTATGCCCTGTTATGCTCCCCTTTCCCACAGATAGCCCCGGCCATGTTCAATGTACTAATTTCTCTCTCTGCTCTGGACTCTTCCTGTGTCGTCAGTTTACACACAGATAGGTCTGGAGGACCCTGCAGGACGACAGTGCAGTGAGTCAGGCAGAGAGGACAAGTCCTAGAGGAGCTTGGGGAAAAGTTAAGACCATAATGTTATTGCCAGTTACGGTATCTCATGCCGATAATAGCAGCCTCTCCCGGGTGAGACTTACCCAGTAGAGGGAGAGGAGGGAGCAGCTGAGGCTTCTGGGAAAAGGGAGACAGTAAGTGTCTTTAGTAGAAAGATGTGCCCATGTGGGTGCTGAGAGATACCCAGATGGGTGTAGCAGGCCAGAACAAAAAGATGCCAGATGACCACCCGGGCAGGTACCCTGAGGGCTTACAAGGCTCTAAGGAGCTAAAGATACACTTAGTGGACGAGGAGAGGAGTGGTTAGAGCAGATGGAGTGGAGAAGTAGCTGAGGAGGCAGACTCTAGGATTTGGAGTCTAATTGGGGGGGTTGATGGGTGGCAAAAGCCACCAGAAACAAACAATCCGTCCATACATTAGGAGAGTCAACTCAGCAGCTTGGGTTGGAGCAGCCAGTGTCTGGGAAGTGAACTCATTTATGCCACTCCCATGGTTTCGGCACCAGATGAATGAAAAAATGAGCCCATGACCACTCCAGGGTATGGTTGAGGAGAAAGGTTTATTGTAGATATGAGGGAAAGAACTGCCAGAGGCATCTGGAAGGGTCCACACTGAACATGGCCATGAAGTTGGGGAGAGGGGTGAGGACCACGGGACAGGATAAAGGGCAGGAGAGGGGACCAGGAGCCAAGAGGCCAGGAGACCAAGAGAGCAGTGTAGCCAAAATGGCTGGGTTATATATGGAAGAGAAGCTGGGAAAAGGGGTCCAGTCCAGTTCCTGGACTGGAGAGTTTAGTAAGGGATGGCGTATGCCAAGCAGGATGACTTTGTGACAGGTACTGAGAGATGCTGGGAGAACCTGGTGGCCAGAATCCACTTTGATATGTTAAATAGGTACCTCAGACAGTCGTTTGTCTTAAGTAGGAGACCTAACCCCAGGAAGTTAAAGCAGGAAGAGTTTGAGGACAGCCTGGGCTACACAGGTGAATGAGACTGTAGGAAAAGAGACGTCACCACCTGAGTTAAAACCAAATGCACTTCCTGGCGCCGTCCTCTCCTAAGCACACCCTCTTTCCTCGCCCAGACCCCCAGCTGGAGTGGTGCTCTCTTTCTTTGGGGCCTGGACCTCTTTCTACCGGACACACTCAGACGCGTATGTGCCTGTGTACACATTCACAACTCTCCTCTCGTGCTGAAGTCCTCCCTGAGCACCCACCGCACTCCACCAGAGGACAGAGAAGATGGGTCAGAAGCACCCCCCAACACAGACACAGACACACACACACACACACACACACACACACACACACACACACACACACACGAAAATGGATCTTTTCACGGGGCCTGCAGACTGATGCGGCCATTTCACGTGACACCTGTGTGCTTCCTGTGTGGAAGGTGATGGTCCATTCACTCCTTCTGCCTGAAGTCGATGTTGATGGGGCCCATTGCTTCCCTCACAGCTACCCCAGGACACTGGGGCTTGTGTCCCAGTGCCCGGGTAGACATGGTGGGCAAAGTGACAGGAATGGACCTGGAGTCAGAACGGTGGCTTAGTTTGGTGGCTTCGGATCAAAAGTGCCCCTTTCAGCATGGCTGCACTCCACCTGTTTCTGCAGAACAGGCTGAGCACTAGTCTCGAGGGCTCCATTTGTCCCTGAGCGCGTGCTGCACGGGTGCTGTTCCGCTGTGTCAGAACCCTTGCCAGGGGGCCAGGTCCTCCTCTCCTCTCCTCCTCATTTGCCAAGTGTGCCAACCTCCAGCCTGGGGAGCCCTGCCAGTTCTCACCCTCCTCCCTTAGGAGTGGTGTTGTTTCCATTTGGTGTGTTTTTCAGGACTGAATGTTAGACTCTACCAGGTGGCCCTTTAATCCCAGCAATTAGGAGGCAGAGGCAGGAGGATCTCTGTGAGTTTGAGGATAGCCTGGTTTTGGGGGAAAAAAAAAATCTGTTACTATTCTATACCCTAAAACCTCAGGACACGTTTAGTTACAAAAAAAAAAAAAAGTTTAATAGAATCGTTTTCCTTTTTTTAAGATTTATTTTTTATGTATACAGTGTTCTGCCTGCATGTATGTCTTCACGCCAGAAGAGGGCACCAGATCTCATTACAGATGGCTGTGAGCCACCACGTGGTTGTTGGGAATTGAACTCAGGACCTCTGGAAGAACAGTTACTGCTCTTAACCTCTGAGCCATCTCTCCAGTCCCTACAGTACAAATTTAAAACATTTTATTTTGTGGGTTTAGTCTCATGCCAGTGTGTGTGTGTGTGCATGACAGTGATATGAGTATGCACATGTATGTCCTGCTGAAGGTCCACAGGGCTCTCTACAGCACAGCTGACCAGTCCACACTTGGGAAAGCCATTTGCAGGTTGCTCACTTGGCCCTTCTTAGTCAATCACCTGTCTTTCCAGGTGTCCTCAGAAAGGGGCCTGTGACAGCAGAGACAGCAAGGCCATGAGGAAGTGCTTAAGGCGCAGGATGGCTGCTGGAGACAGAGCCTGTAGCTCACTGGGGCTGTGAGAGTTCAGGAAATTGCCTTGTCTGGTGCAGAGTTGGTGCAGGCTAGAGGCTGTGCAGGCTTTTGCTCTGACTCAGCCTTCACAGGCAGGCAGGGTGTGGCTGCCCATGGGGATTCCCAGCCCCAGCCCACAAAGCCATCCTAGGCTGACTGAGGTGCCTCGAGGTATTTGCCTAGACTGACATCAGCCAAGATGGCCATAAAGAGTGGCTCACTTCTTCCAGGAAGACCAAGGGCCTCGAGGTTGGCTCTTTTCTCTTGGGTTGTAGGTCCTAGAGCCTGCTAGCTCTGGTCAACCTTTTGTCTGCCTCCTCCACACACGCGTGCGTGCGTGCGTGCGTGCGTGCACGCACACATACACACACACACACACACACACCATATTCTAAGTGCACTGCATCAAGGCCAAGTGGGTTGTGGGGATGGGGGAGGGGCTGCTGAGCAAAGGAAAACAAGTTCCCTTCTTGCCTAGCACTCTGTTTGTAGCTCATGTTCCACAGCTGTGTGTGATACCTCTTCACCCTCAGTCCAGCTCAGAAATCTTCCAGGGAGACCTCCTATAGGAGAAGAAACTCCCCGCCCCCCCCAGACAGGGTTTCTCTGTAGCTTTGAAGCCTGTCCTGGTATTTGTCTCTGCCTCCCGAGTGCTGGGATTAAAGGCGTGCTCCACCACTGCCCAGCTGAGAAAAAAATTAAGGATGCAGGGCTGCCTGGCATGGTGGCCCATGCCTTTAATCCCAGCACTGGGGAGGCAAAGGCAGGCAGATCTCCTGGTTCAAGACCAGCCTGGTGTACAGGGTGAGTTCCAGGACAGCCAGGGATACACAGAGAAACCTTGTCTTAAAAAAACAAATATAACCGGGCGGTGGTGGCGCACGCCTTTAATCCCAGCACTTGGGAGGCAGAGCCAGGTGGATCTCTGTGAGTTTGAGGCCAGCCTGGGCTACAGAGGAAGTTCTATGACTGCCAGGGCTACACAGAGAAACCTTGTCTCTAAATAATTAGGAGCTGGAGAGATGGCTAAACAGTTAAGAGCACTGGCTGTTCTTCCACAGGATCTGGTTTGATTCCCAGCACCCACATGCCAGCCTATAATCACTGGTAACTCCAGTTCCAGGGGATCTGATGCCTTCTTTTGGCCTCCATGGGCAGTGCATAGACATACATACAGGCAAAACACCCATGCATGCACGTAAAATAAAATAAATCTTAAAAATTAATAGAGCCAGGGTTGGGGATTTAGCTCAGTGGTAGAGCCTTGCCTAGCAAGGGCGAGGCCCTGGGTTTGGTTAAAAAAAAAATTAATAGAGCCAGTGTGGTGGTGTGTGCCTTTAATCCTAGCACTTAGAAGACAGAAACTGGTGGATCTCTCTGTGAGTTTGAAGCTAGCTTGGTCTACATTGTGAGTTCCAGGACAGCCAGTGTAGATGTAACCAACTGTCTTATTAAATAAGAAACACAGAGCCGATTCTGAGAAGAAAGCCAAGAGGTCAGAGCTAAGAACCTTACCCTTCCTGCTCCAGTAATCCTCTACAGCCAAGAGACCTCTCCGAAAGAGAGCTACTTCCTGTCTGTTTGTCTTTAAATAGACTCTCTGTTCTGTCTTCTCATTGGTCGTAACCCAACCACATGACTGCCTCGTCACTGCCTGTCTGTACAGACCTCCAGACACACATTGGAGTGTGTGTCTCCAATGCTGGCTGTACCCTTGAACACACAGAGAGCTACCTAGCTCTGCCTACCAAGTGCTGGGATTAAAGGCGTGCGCCTCCTTCAGCAAATCCTACCGGCGTGCACCACCACAACCGGCTTTCACTATGGCTTGCTAATAGCTCTGACCCCTAGGCAACTTTATTAACATACAAATAAAATCACATTTCAGTACAAATAAAATAGGGCCACATAGACCCTGTCTCAAATAAATAAACAAACAAATATGATTTGGGGTAAACTCTGAAAATGGAGGGGAAGCTAACTAATAGTGGTATAGACAGGAAGGGAGTCCGAGATGAAAGACAGCCTATCCAGAGGAGCCAATATACAGAAAGGAAGACTGGAGGCCTGTGCACCCCTGTAGGGTGACTGGATGTCTGCTTGCCTTGGGGTTCCCTGCCTGACAAAGTGGAGTCCGTAGTTTTTTAAGCTGGAATTCTGTGGCTGGAGATAATAGCTTGGTAGAGTGCTTGCCTGGCAGACATGAACCCTGGTGTCAATCTCCAGCACTATAGAAACCCGGCATAGTGGCTCAGACCTGTAATGTGGTACTGATCCTATCTCAGGAAAAGAAAGAAGAGAAAATCGAGGCCCAATCTTGCACTATGATAACTCTGGGAACCCCTCATTCACAGCCCAGCTCCGGGCAAAGCCCACCCACACAACCATGGGCCGGTGAGCCACATCCCAGGCTTACAAAGGCAGAGGCCCATGAGACAAGAGCCTCCCACCTGGACGTGGCCAGCCAGGGATTGTCAGAGATCACGTGACCTTGTCTTTGGGGTGACCACTAGAACCAGGTCACCTCTCTAGCTCCGAAACCCAGGGTGGGTATTCATACTTCAGTTCTCCTGTCTGCAGAAGAACCCTTGGCAGGAAACCTCCCCAGGCCTGATGGTCGTTTCCGAGTCACCAGGGCAAAGTTACTCTGGAGGCTGGTGTCACCCCAGTGCTTGTAAAGAACAATGGATACATGTATGAAACATTCACAGCTGCTGAAGACCCCAGGTGAGGGGCTAGCTTGGGTTTTATTGTCACAGTGCTGGGATGGAACCCAGGGTCTCCCCTATGCTAGATCCCTCCACCACGGAGTTGTCCTGACACTACTGTTGGTCACTCAAGGCTGTCCTTAGACCTCACTCACCCTTGAGAGAACCCTGGTGATGTGAAAGTCTTTTGATCCCACCACTGAATGAGTTACTTATCATCAGACTGCACTGGGGAGGGAGCCATGACAGCCCCATCTCCAGCCTCCTTTTTGGCAGCAAGGCTTCTCCACCACCCCCACCTCCAGCCCCCACCCTCCCACACGACTCCCAGGGCCCAGCTTCGGACTCTCCAGTGATTTCAGAGGAAATTTGCTGGGCTGAAAACAGAGTGCCAGTTCCTACAGAAAACCCCAGTGGTTTGGCTGATGAGGATCTTCCCTGCGGTCCCACTGTGGCAACAGGCAGAGGGACCCATTTGTCCAGCCTGCTGAGGTCGCCTTCAGATCCCAGGGCAAGGATAAGCCGCTGTCAGAATATACCTAGCCAGCAGAGACCACATGGCAGGATTGGTGGCTACCTGTGGTCTCTGGCCCAGTCAGCCTTACCGGGGCGTTGATTCACAACTGGTAGACAGTCTATGTAAACCCTCCATCATCCAAGTGTGAAAACTATGTTTAACATCTGTCCTGGTTAGCCTTGTAACTTGACACAGCCTAGAGTTATCTGAGAGAAGCCTCAGCTGAAGACTTGCCCAGATCAGATTGGCCTGTGGCCATGTCTGTGGGGAGCTGTCTTGATCAGTAAGTGATACAAGAGGACCCAGCTCATTGTGGGAGGCCCCAACCCTAGGCAAGAGGTCTGGGCTATGGAAGAAAGCTAGCTAATCATTAGCCCGGGAGTGAACCAGTGATTAAGCCAGAAAGCTATCCCTCCATGGTTTCTGACTCAGGTTTCTACCTTGAGTTCCTGCCCCGACTTCCCTCAGTGATGGGCTGTGGCCTGGATGTGTAAACCAGATAAACCCTTTCCTCCTCTCAAGTAGCTTTTGGTCAGAGCATTTTATCACAGCACCAGAGATGAAACTAGAACATTCAGAATTACTAAAAGGAGCTGGAGAGATGTCTCACTGGTTAAGAGAACTGACTGCTCTTTCGGAGGACCTGGGTTCAATTCCCAACAGCATTTGTCAGTTTACAACTGTGTGTAATTCCAGTTCCAGGGGATCGGATGACCTCTGTGGGTACTAGGCACACATGTGGTGCACAGACATATATATAAGTATAATACCTGTATGCATTTATACATAAATAAAAATGATTAAAATTTTAAAATCTCAAAACAGCCAGGTGTAGTGGCGTATGCCTTTAATTAACTGGAAGGCAGAGGCAGGTAGATCTCTGTGAGTTCAATGCCTGGCTGGTCTACATCGTGTTACAGGGCAGCCAGAACTACATAGTGAGACCCTGTCTCAGAAAAAAAAATAATAATAATTAGTGTGCTCTTTCAATAATTTGATTATTTATTGAATGAGAAAATCCTAAGGGACTCAAAGTCTACAGTAAATTCAGTGATATTTTATCTTTCATTTATGCCATGCTGGGAATGGAACCCAGCACGTCCCACATGCCAGGCAAGCTCTGCACCACCAAGCTATATCCCAGTCCTCAGTAACAGTTCAAATGAGCTTGTGCCTAATTAATTGGAACAGCCTAAACATTCCTTGTCATACATTTCTAGGCACCTATTATTCGCCCACAGTCAAAGTTTGCTACGTGTGTGAGTTTGAAAAGCCAAGGTGAGTCAGCTATGGGTCTCTAGGACTGCTGTGCACAGTGGGGGTCTCTGTCCTCCTGGTATTGCTGTGTGTGCTGAACCCAGACAGCCCAGAGGGGCAGCAAGGGTCTTCATGAGGTGCGAACAAGCCTTTGGAAACATGACCTCTAAAAGCTGTGTGGATGTTCCAGTCTCATATGGCAAACAGGGCTTTTGCCGAGTAGGTAGTTAAGATGAGGTCATGCTGGATTAGGGTAGCCCTGAGTACAATGACTGCTTTTCTTCTAAGGAGAGGGAAAGCCGGGGTGTGGCTCAGCAGTAGACTGCTTGCTTGGCACATATGAGGGCTCTGACCCCAGCTCTATCACTGTATTAGTTACTTTCTGTTGCTGTGACAAAATGCCTTGACCAGGGCTGGAGAAATGGCTCAGTGGTTAAAAGCACTTGCTGTTTGTCCAGAGACCTGAGTTCAGTTCCCAGCACCCATGTTCACAGTTCACAATCCCCTGTAAATCCAGCTCCAGGGGATGTGATACCCTCTCCTGGTCTCTGTGGGTACCTGTACGCAGTCATACATACATACACACACAAAAGTTTTTTTTTATAAATGACTAGAACCTGCTTAAGGAAGAAGCAATTTATCAGAGAGAGAGAGAGAGAGAGAGAGAGAGAGAGAGAGAGTCATGATGGTGGGGACATATGGCAGCTGTCAGCCAGAGCAGGAAGCTAAGAGGTAACACCTTCAACCACTCACAGAAGACAGAGGAAGCAAACTGGAAGTAGGAACAAGCTATGAACTCTCAAAGCTGGCCACCAGTGATGTGCTTCCTCTGACAAGGCTCTACCTCCTAAGGTTCCCTAACCTCCCCAAGCAGGACTGAGGACCAAGTGTTCGAATTTGTGAGCCCGTGGAGGATGTTTCTCCTCAAAACTCCACACTCAGGTAGAAGGGTGAGTGGGTGGAACAGAGAGAAAAAAAAGAAGCGAGGGCCACCTGGCTGTGACATCTGTCACCCCATGGATGACTACGGTTGATTTGCTGATGTGGATGGCTAGACCTGTCTCCCCCTCTCAGCTCCATTTAGGTCCCTCTCAAAACCGCACGTTTGTTGGAAGTTGATGGCCTTCCCTGATAGAGAAGTACCTGTCAAGGATGGTCAGGGCATATGATTAGCTGCATTCCCCTGCTGGAGTTTCCAAACCAGCACTTAAGGGAACAGGCTGTGTGGCAGGTTGGTTGGAGAGAGGTGTGTATACACCAGGAACATCAGGACTTGTGTCTGAAGCAGGCCTGGGACACACCCTCCCCTAGAAGGAATGGCCCAATGATACTTGATTTCAAATGTCACCTTTCGTATTTCCTTAGGTTAAGCCACCTGCGTGAGTGCTTTGCAGCCCAAGAAAATGAAAACAATTTTGTGCAGTTTTTTCATTTTTGTTGAAATAATTATAGCCCAAGATACCCACTCTTCCCTCTTGAAAGTAACAGGGTTAGCCAGGCTGTGGTGGCACACACCTTGAATCCCAGCACTCAGGAGACAGAGGTAGGAGAATCTCTGAGTTCGAGGTCAGACTAGTTTACAGAATGAGTTTATTCTGCTGCCCCACAGAGCTTAGATTGTCTAGTACATGTAAGGATGTATAAACTGACATGATGATTGCTTCATAGTATGGTTAAGAAGAAGGTTTTTGTAGATGTGAAAGAGAGAACAGCCAGAGGCATCTGGAAGTGTCTAGAACAGAGAGAGAAAGTAGACTGAACATGGCCAGCAGACTGGACATGTCCAGAGCTATCTGCAAGAGACAAGAGAATAACAGAGAATAGAGGGGAAAAAATAATGAGAGGAGCAGAGCAGAGACAGAGAAAACACATACTGAGACTAGCAGGGTTATAATGAGTAGCTGGGGGAAGGAAGCCTGTGAGCTGGAGGGAGTTTAGGGTAGGGGTGGACGTGAGAAGGGCTAGGGTGCCATTGTGGGCTTTGAAATATAACAGGCACATGTGATACTGAAGGAGCCTGGAGACCAGTACGAGCTCTGAAATGCTAATAGGCACCAGAGGTAGCCATATGTGGTCGTTTGAGTAGGAATGGCCCACGTAGGCTCATAGCTTTGAATGCCTGGTAACTAGGGAATGGTGCTACTTGAGAGGGATTGGGGGTGTGGCCTTGTTGGGGTAGATGTGGCCTTATTGGAAGGAGTATGTCACTGGATGTAGGCTTTGGGGTTCTTAAAGCTCAAGCCAGGCCCAGTGTCTCTCTCTTCCTGCTGCTTGCAGATCTGGATACAGAAGTCTCAGCTACCGTCTCTACCTGTGCGCCACCATGCTTCCTGCCGTGAGGAGAATGGACTAAATGTCTAAAACTGTAAATGAGCCCTAATTAAATGCTTTTTTTTTTTTTTGGCGGGGGTAAATGCTGGAAGATCAGAGAAATAGAACAAGCCACAGCTATCTTTCCTCGCCGGATCCTCAGCTGGTCTTATTTTCTCAGACTGGAAGCCTCTATGTCCTCATATCCGAATGACTCTCAGCTGAACTGCTGCTAGAAGCCTGAATGCTTAACCAGCTCAAATGCTTCTAGTTTCTGGTCCTCACGCCTTATATACCTTTCTGCTTTCTACTACCACTCCCTGGGATTAAAGGCTGGCTTTCTGGGATTAAAGGTGTGTTTCACCATGCCTGGCCGTTTCCAATGTGACCTTGAACTCACAGAGATCCAGAGGGATTTCTGTCTCTGGAATGCTAGGATTAAAGGTGTGCTACCATTGCCTAACCTCTGTTTAATATTGTGGCTGTTCTGTCTCTGACCCCAGATAAGTTTATTAAGGTACACAATATTTTGGGGAACACAATACTCCCACATTTCCTCTCTTTTTGTCTAAAATTAAAAAAAGCTTATAACTAATACAAGAAAAACTATCCAATAAGTATATACAATACATATAGTCAAGATTACATTAACGATGTCTAGTCCATCGTTAAATGCTTTCTATTTACAACAGTTGCTATTAGACAGGTGTGGTGATGCACACTTTTAATTCCAGCAATTTGAAGACAGAGGCAGGCAGATCTCTGGTAGTTTGAGGCCAGCCTGGTCTACAAAGTGAATTCCAAGACAACCAGGGCTACCCAGAGAAACCCTGCCTCCCTCAGTGGCCCCTAACATGCTATCATCCATTGTTCTTTTGTGACAAGGTCTTGCTGTGTAGCCCAGACAATCTTCTCCAACTCAGCCATGCTCCTGCTTGCTGAGATTACAGCTCTGCTACCATACGCTTTTTTTTTTTTTTTAGGGGTGTTTTGTAACAGTTTCCTCTGAGATTGAAACATTCCATCCAGCAAGGAAGCTCCTTGGGTAAAAATGTATACAACTCAAAATAGCTCCAGGAAGTCCCTGAAACTGACCATATTCATTAGGCCTCTCCCTGCCAGAGTAAACTATAAAAGCTGAAGAGTCTTCCTCAGATGAAGAAAAAAGATGAGCTGCGAAGAAGACTCTTGAGATCAGCAGCCAGCTGCCTGGTTTAGACCAACTGAGGACCTGGAAAGGACACTCTCTAACCTGTTGAGCTGCCTGCAGGCTGTGCAGTGTACCCCAGATTCCCAGCTTTGTGAACTGTCACCCAGGCTGGGGTGGGCTTTGGTGATGCAGCTGTCTTTGAGTCATGTCTGTTCTTGTAACCCCCAATAAAACACATTGGTGAGAGAGAGAGAGAGAGAGAGAGAGAGAGAGAGAGAGAGAGAGACCCTGCCTCAAAAAGCCAAAAAATAAAAATGAAAAGATTTGCTTTGATCATGGCATTTCTTCACAGCAATAGAACAGATACCATGTCTCTCTGCCAGAGGGAAGGGAAATGACTCGTTTTGATAGATGGGAACCAGCTTCAAAACTCCCTGAGGAATTCTGGCTTTTTTCTAACTGCCAGAAATCCTCCTATAGTCCAAGTTGAACCCATTTCTGGATATCTGGATGCCTTTGGAGTTTGGAGAATTGGAGTTTGCTTTAGATCTGACAGAGGACCATGGACTTCAACACTCAACTCAGACAGACTGACGAATAGCTGCATAGACCACAGGCAACTTCAGCAATGGAAAGGTTTTTCTGAGTTCAGGAGGATGGAGTCTGAGATTAAGTGTCTCAGGGCTGACTCCTTCCAAGGCTTTGAGGGATCTGTCCTCAAAGCTGGTCAGCCATCCTATCCCTTCTCCATCTTCCTTCTGTGCACCTGTCCCCAGGGCACCTTCCCCTTTTCATAAAGAGTCCCTTCTATTGGGTCAGGCCTAGTGACTTCTTTTTGTCTCAAAGTGACCTTTTCCTAATCACAGTCGCATTCTGAGGTCCTAAGGGTGCAACTTCAATATACAGAATTGGGAGACACAGTTTAGCTTAGAACAGAGCCTTAGTTGAAGTCAGGGAGCATAGTTCAGTCACATAGACAGCCTTCTCCAAGAGGCAGGCTGAGGATGAAGCCCCTGCTAGGGCATTTGTGCAGCTCTGGGCTCCATCCCCAGCACCCCAGAGGCAAAGGGCATCACAGCTTGCAAAGGAAACTGAAAAGCCTCTGCATCCTGGTATTAATCCTCTCTGCCCACGCGGTAATCCAAATCAGACTGAATCAAACTGAATTAAGAAAAAGCTCAAGTTTAATATGTAAAATGCTCCCATGATTTTCTGGCCCCCAGAGAGGAGACAGGGAAGAGAGATGGAAAAACCACCTGTCTGTTTTCTGGGAGGCAGTTTAAATACCTTGTGGGAGTGGTCTTGAGCATCTCTGGGGAGGAGCCACCATTTGGCAGGCTTTCTGAGATGAGGTAGGGTTTGGAGAGTGAGAGAGAGAAAGAGATGGAGGCGGCTGAGGTGGAGCTTCCACCAAAACAGAAACCTTACAGGTTTTTATTTATTTGTATATTGTTTGTTTGTTGAGACAGGGTCTCACCATATAGCCCTGGGTGGCCTGTAACTCACTGTTTTGCTGTGTAGGCCAGGCTGGCCCCACACTCACAGAAATCCATCTATCTGCCTCTGCCTCCAGAGTGCTAGGATTAAAGGCATGTGCCTGCATGCCTAGTCAAACCTCACAGTCTTGGTACAATCCCACCGAACAACTGCCCACCGAACCCCTCTCTGGGGCCCTATTCAGTAGACACTGCAGAGCCAAGGTAGTTCTAGGCTCTCTGTGCCAGGAAGTGGCATGTACCTGGGAACAGCCACTATGATCAGGATGCTCAAAGTGTGTTTCAGGCGACATGTGTGGTGGTTTTCTTAGTCACCTGCTTGGGGGTTCCTTTGCCTGGATTTACTTTAATATCTTTTGTTTCCTTTCATTGTTTTTGAGACAGGGTCTCATGTAGCCCAGGCTGGTCTCAAACTTACTATGTAGCTGAGGATGACCTTGAACTCCTGATCCTCCCAACTTGAGGAACCTAGTGCTGGGATTACAGTGTTCACATGACCTCACCTGACTGCTTTGGCTTTCTCTTCCTCACCCTCTACCCCGACCTTTGGCTTTTTTTTTTTTTAAGATTTATTAATTTTATTTTATGTGTATTAGTGTTTTACCAACATGGAGGTGCGCGCAGCATGCGCATGCCTGGCACCTGAGGAGGTCCGATCCTTTAGAACTGGAGTTATGGGTGATTGTGAGCCACCATGTGGGTGCTCAAACTTGAACCATGTGTTCTCTGTAAGAACAACAAATGCTCTAAACCACTGAGCCATCTCTCCAGTCCTTCTCCTTGGCTTTTGTTTCCAGTCTTAAAATATATGTTCCAGGGGACTGAAAACATGGCTCAGTGGTGAAGAGTACTTGCTGCTTTTTCGAAGGATGGGAACTCAGTTTCCAGCACTGACATCCCTACATCACGCAGTTCACAACCACCTGACAACCTCTTCTAGCTTCTGCAGGTACCTACACATGTGTGCACACACAAAGTGACACATAGAAATAAATACATATGTTTTCACCACCACTGCCCCCCCCCAAATGTCCCAGGGCTAGTGGGGATAGACTTACTGGGAGAATGCCTGCCTGTCAGGTAGCAGGTCCTGGTTCCATCCCCAATACTGCATGTGCTAGCACATGCATTTTATCCCAGCACTCAGGAGGCAGCGGCAGAAGGATCTCTAGAGTCCAAGGCTAGCCTGGTCTACATAGAGAGTTCCAGGCCAGCCAGAGCTACATAGTGAGACCCTGTCTGTCTTAGTTAGGGTTTCTATAGCTGTGATAAAACACCATGACCAAAGCAAGTTGAGGAGGAAAGGGTTTATTTGACTTACACTCCCACAGCACTGTTCATCATAGAAGGAAGTCAGGGCAGAAATTCCAAAAGGTCAGGAACCTGGAGGCCAGAGCTGATGCAGAGGCCATGGAGGGGTGCTTCTTACTGGCTTGCTTCCCAATGGCTTACCAGCCTGCACTCTTTTTTTTTTTTTTTTTTTGGTTTTTCGAGACAGGGTTTCCCTGTGTAGCTCTGCGCCTTTCCTGGACCTCACTTGGTAGCCCAGGCTAGCCTCAAACTCACAGATTTCTGCCTGGCTCTGCCTCCCATGTGCTGGGATTAAAGGCATGTTCCATCACCGCCTGGCTCAACCTGTGCTCTTATGGAATCCAGGACCACCAGCCCAGGGATGGCACCACCGACTATGAGCTGGACCTTCCCCACCAACCACTAATTAAGAAAATGCCCTATAGCTAGATCTTATGGAGGCATTTTCTCAACTGAGGTTCCCTTCTTTCAGATGACTCTAGCTTGTGTCAAGTTGACACAAAACTAGTCAGGACACTGTCTCAAAATAAAAACAAAAGCCTAGTGTGTGGTAATACCTTTAATCCCGGCACTTGGGAAGCAGAGGGTGTCAGATCTTCGTAAATTTTTTTATTTTTATTTTTATTTTATTTATTTATTTTGGTTTTTAAGACAGAGTTTCTCTGTGTAACAATCCTGGATATTATGGAACTGGCTCTGTAGACTGGCTGGCCTCGAACTCACTGAGATCTGCCTGCCCCTGCCTCCCAAGTGCTGGGATTAAAGGCGTGTACCACCACCGCCCAACTGATCTTTGAAAATCTGAGGCCAGTCTGGCCTTCCAAGCAAGTTCCTGGCTAGCCAGGGTTCTGCAAAACAGGGAAACAAATATATTATATATAATTGAATGAATACTGTGTATGTAATCTATGAATACCACAAATGTGATTAATATCATGAGTGTAATTAATGAATATCATGAGTGTAACTTAAAAAATAAATAAATAAATAAATAAAAAACAGGGAAACAAATGAAAATTAAAACTAAAACCACATCAAACAACAAAAACATACTGTATCCACCATCCCAAGTTGGAACACATGCTCTCTGGTTCTTCCCGGGTGGAGGTGGTGGGGTGGGGGTCTTGTATCGTTCCACTTTGTGACCCCACTGCCCACTGGTTGTTGGTCTTACTACCTCCCACCCCGGCTATAATTGAGCTGGTAGAGGGTTTTGCTCCATGACCAAGGCAGCAGAGTTTCCAGCGCATATCTAACATGCCTGACTTTGTCCACTTGTGCAAAGGCGTCTAAGAATAGCTTCCTCCTAGCTGGGTCAGAGGTCATGCCTATTTTTCCTCTTGTGCTAATTGTGGTACACACCTCACATTGACAACATTACTGACCTCAGACATAGGCAGATACTGCTGCGTCTGATAAAATAAATCTATTTAAGAAAAAGGAAAAAGATTCCTTGCTTGAACGCCTTATGGACAGATGCAGCAGGAAGGGCTAGAGCAGTGTCGGGTAGGAGGTGGAGTTCGAAGGGGAGCAGATTTTGGAGTAGCAGGAATGCTCTGGGTTTGGATAGTGAGGACCATTGTACAGACTAGTGAACCTGTAAAAACTACTGAACTGTACACTTTAAGAGGGTGGTTTTGTTGTATCTCAATTAAGAATTTTAAAGGGGAAGGGGGAAGATTGCTCAGAGACTAGTATAAGGGCTAAAATTACTATGTAAGCCCCTTGACTAAGGACAGGTACTGTCTGAGATATTAGAGGCCGTTGTTCATACAACAAGCCACGTGTTTCCACTTTCCTAAACAAATTTGGTTGACCCAACTGCACCTTATCTGAGTGATTACACATAGGTGGGAGATGGTTAGGCAGGAAGTACATCAGGGTGTATGCTTATCCCCAACTGGACAAAAGCAGGAAGTACCATAGCCTTGTAGAGGTTTACCTTTATGAGCAGCACCTGACTGACCTAAAATCAGGGCCCTATCTCTGGAGATCCAGGGTATGGACCTGGCTAGTATCCACCTTCCTGGCCAGTAATAAATAAAATTTGCTTTAGTTGGATAATTGTGGGACTGATCTTTCTCCCAGCGATTTTCAGGTTTAACACTAGGAACATTTGCTGCTTTTGCAGACGACCTGGGTTTGGGTTCCAGTACACACATGGCAGCTCACAACCTTCTGCCTCCTCAGTACCAGGGAATCCAATGCCTTCTAACCTCCATGGGCACCAGAAATGCATGTGGTGTACATACATACATGCCAGCAAAACATTGGTGCACATAAA
>CABHPQ010169814.1:0-20842 GCA_902168405.1 Peromyscus aztecus
TATGACTGTTCTTAATAATACCTATTAATATTTTTCTCAGAAGCATTATTTATTTTATGGTTTATTTCTGAGATTGGAGGATTGTTAATCTGTATTTTCCATTGCTGCAACAAATCATGTCCCTATAAATTCATGGTTATATTAGCCATATATGGCTTTAATTTTCCTATTTGTTCTTCTGGTCCTATACACTCAACTCATCTTGAACTTTGTTTCACCTGAGATAAAGTTTCAATCTCTAGAACCTGAATATTTATCTCGGGAAGAGACCATTCTGGATGTGAAGATTTTGGTGAAATTATTGTTATATCTGCTCTTATGTCTAGCAAACCTTCAATTTCAATGCTATTTATTTGTATTTTTAGTTCTGGTCTCTGATTACTTATAGCATCTTGCCGAAATATTTGTTTTCTGGTTTCTTCTGAATTTTTTGTTAAACTAATGAAGCTGTTCTATTCTGAGTACATCCAGAGCAATGTTTTTGTTGTTGTTGTTTATTTGTTTGTTTGTTTTTAAACAACAGGCATTAAATCCTTTAATTGTTCTGTGGATGAGTTTCTCCAATGCTAACAGGGAATGATTGAATCAAATTTGGTATTTGTAGGCCCCTTAGAGTATTTTATGATGGCAAAGAGTTACCTTGCCTGTCTCTTGTTGATCTGCATTCGTTAGTCCAATACCAGCCTTTGCCACATCTTCTGCATACAACAGAAGTCTGAGGCATTCTGTTTGGATTATTTCTAGAAAAAAAATGTCTCTAGAAATGCCTTGCCTACAATCCCTTCTCAAATGACCTCACTTACCATAATTAAAACATCCGACATTTTTATTTTTCTTAAACCTCTAAGAAATTACTTCTTCTATCCAAGTAGCATCATAAATGTGAGATCCAATATCAGTAGTATTTCTAGTCCATTCATCAAATGGTGCTGATCTTGACTTTAAAGGCCTGATCACCCTTTTACGTTCTGAATTAGCATTTTTAAAAGTCAATGATATGATTAATATTTGTGTGACTTCTGGATCTGATACTATTCTGTTTACAGCTGAGTCAATCTTTGCAGAAAATCAGTGAAGGCTTCTTTTGTGCCTTGTATAATTTTAGTAAATGACCCAGATCTCTTTCCTGATTCTTCAACTTTGTCCCAAGCATTTAAAGCTGCTAAACAACATAGCACCAAGGTATGATCATCAAATTCAAGCTGCCTTTGTAACTCAGCATATTATCTTCACCTACAAACTGATCATGGGAAATATTAATATCTCTAGCCCTATTTTGGTGTTCTATGACCCTAGCTTCTCTTTCCACCATGTTCTCCATTGTAACTGAGAACCAGGCTCCAATATTGCTGTTGCCAAATCTCTCCATTCTTGCAGGATAGTTCTGTCCTGAATTGCCCATGAATTTCATATCTGCCTCCCATTAGGGTAAATGCATACTATGAAATGACTGCTCCCTTAAATATCTTTAAATATAACATTTCTATAGGATTCCATTTAACTTCTTGATACCTTTGGGGGTGTCTATTATCTCTTGGTAGTTCTTGTATAGTAACTGAATAAACTAAGGTTGGTTTTCTCACTAACTTGAGCTTCTCCTCTTAAGTTTCATCTTGTAGTGACACAGTAGGTTCTTGTCTAAATTCTTCTGTCTGTGTCTATGTATTTTTCTTATTTTCATTTATAAGTCTTTCTAATAAATGTATCTTATTAATCTATTTTTCTTACTTGGCACAAAAATCACTATGGCAATTAAGGATAAAATATAAATTATCAGACTGGTAATAATTATAATTGATATTATGTCAATCTCAGTTCAGTCATTTATCTTTTAATTTTCTGCTTCTATTTTCAAACCATTTAAGGTAGCATTATATGGGGTTTTAATGCCCTCTATTATGATAGCTCCCATCCTTAACATGGGAAAGATTTTTCTTTCTAATATTAATTAACTCTCTCCTTGAGGACTTCCCAGGTGTCTTACCACATCTGATGACTGCTCAGTTTGTCCACAGATGGTATAATTTCTCTGGCTGTGTGGTCATGCCATGCTTTGGAATGCCAAGTGCTGTCTTTTTTTTTTTTTTTTTATTTTTTTTTAGTCAAAATCTAAATGTTGTTTTTAACTAAATCTCAATCATTTGATTTTACCAATAAAGATTTGGAAGTCAGATGCTGGGGTAAAAACTTGCTAGCTGAGAAACAGAAAAAGCACCTGGCTGACTTTCCTCCTCTGCTGACATCCCAGGAAAGGTCTTTTTCCTATGCAGTCTCAAACCAAAAGACTGCCAAACTCAATGTCCCTCCCTACTACTTTCTGTGCATCTTTCTATCCATCTTCCTGACTAACTCTTACTCTCTCTGGTTGCTTCCTGTCTACTGGTTACTTGCTCTGCCTTTTGACTTATGGAATGGTGTTTTTATTTAATCCTATTTTCAATATGCAGAAAGCTCTTGAGTTAAAAATGTGTGCTAGGGCTGAGCCACACCACAACTACAAAAAGGTTTTTCCAGTAAATAACACAACCTCAGGGTTCACAGTGTGATCAAAAGCCTGCAACAAACTTATTTCACTTTCCATCCACATGACTGGCCATGTTATGGAGCCTTTCCACATACTAATGGAAATGTACACTTATTTAATATATAAAAACTCCTTAAATACAGATTGGGCTACAAACCAACTTTGAATAGCCAAATAATTTGACAGTTTGTGCAACAGATTAAAAAAGCACTAACCCTGTCTCGAAAAACAAAAAACAAAAACAACAGCAAAAAGCACTATATATGTATACTAGATCATGATCAGGTGATATGCTTCATGATAAAAAAAAACAGAAGGAAATTTACAAGTATTTTTGAAAAACTTTTGATATCTTTGTTAAATAGCTTTCTATATATTTTAAATCTTTGTTCTGATACTTTTTCAATGTGTCTTTCATTATGAAATAACATAAAAATCTATAGAATACTTGAAAAGACACTATAATGTTTTTTATAATATAAAAATATAACATTTCATAATTTGAGGCTCCTTGAGTAATTAGAAAGTAATTGCTCCTCATGAAAATATAATGTGGTTTTTCCACATACAGAATTTGCTAACATAACTATCAAAGGGAATGAACACTGATGGGTTTATCACCTTAGCTCCAGATTTCATTCAGCTTAGGAGATGTTCTTATAACTCCTGTGTGTGTGTGTGTGTGTGTGTGTGTGTGATATGTTGTCTCTTTAGTCCCCTTCACACTGGTATGATTTCTCAACCTCTTCACAATGTTCAAAGCTTAGGTGTTTTTAAAGATTATAAAAGGTGGCTTTCTATGTGTCTCCTCATCTTCCTCATGAACAGATTAGGACCATGAGCTTCTGCACTGTTGGGAGAATGCCAATGATATGACACTATGTTCTCATCACACCTGTCTGATGGCACTTGGTTTTGAGATTTTTATCTGAGGAACACTTTGTGAGGCTGATGCCTACCTAGTTCTTCCTACACACTTTTTCTAAGTAGAACTATTGTGAGACCATTAAAAAACTAATATTTATTAAGCTTAATCAAAAAGTTTCTATTATGTTTTTTATTCCATATTATTTACTGTATTTGGCTGCTAATTCATGATTTTTAAAATTCTATGAACCTCCCACATGGGTAAACATCCAAATGCTTGCTCTCACCTCCCTGTATTTATTTACATGGGTTGTTGTGGGGTATTTGTACAGTGTGTGAAGATATATTGCTGTAATTGGTTTAATAAAGAGCTAAATGGCCAATCGCTAGGCAGCAGGTGTAGGCAGAACTTCTGGGCAGAGAGAAAGAAAGTAGGAGATAAATCTTGGTGCATGTCAGATGCCAATGAGACATGAAGGAAGTCGGACATACAGAACGAAAGAAAGGTAAAAAGTCATGAGGCAAAATGTAGGTTAATATAAATGGGATAATTTAATTTATAAGAGCTAGTTGGACAAGTCTCAGCTAAGGCCGAGCTTGCACAATGAACAAGCCTGCAGGTTGTTATTTGAGAGCTGGCTGGTGGGACAGAGACTCATTACAATGCATATTGATACGAATTTTTGAACTTTTATTTCTGTTCACAATGTCATAGTCTGATGTTAGTCATTGCTTGTTTAGTGCCACAGACAGTCCTGATAGGGACAGTAGAGACACTGAGCAGAGATTGCTTGACTTCCTGTAATTTGTCACTTTTCCATAAGTCCTCCTTCCTTTTACAGATTAATGATATATAGAAGATAGGTCCTGGGATGAGGTACACTCTGAGCTCTCTGGATGCTGGAACTCTGGGTCTCTTCAGTGGGCAGAGTTTGTAAATACATAAATAAATTTATACAATGCACTTGTATAAATATATGCACATACATTTGCATCTATAATCATTTCTATACAGAACACTCATAAATTTTTCTGCTTAATATCTGGGCTCACATTGGTCATCACTGATGCCAGCCAATATGATGACTCCAATTCCACTGCTCTATTCCCCAAGTGACTGTGTCATGTCAAATCAAAATAGAATGCAGCACACTTTATAGTCCACACTTCCATCTTTTTATGTAATTTAAAGAAACTTTGAGCATTGTTTTTCTTTTTTTGTATGTGATTGTGTGTCCTTTGTACATTTCCTTAAATTACAGGGTTCTCAGTTTGGGCTCTTCTGTTCAGTTTAGCTGGTCTTTGTTAGGCTTCCTCAGGCAGTTGAATTTTATTATTGCCCTTTAACAGAAAACAACAGTGAGAATAAAACCAGTCTGGTCTTCCTCTTCCCTGGATCCACATTATGCACACTCTGACTTCAGTGTTATTCCAAAAACTGTAGTAATTTCCCTCACTTAAACTGGATCTTGCCTTGAGACTTGTAAAGGCCATCAGAGTACAGAGGAAGTCATGGTGTAATGATTCCTAGTACAGACCTCACCAGGCCTGTGTGCTTCTGGTCTTCTTGGGACATTTTCACCGCAAATTGACTTTCCCACTCCTTTGCTGGAGGATGAGAAATAACCTGAGAAGAACACCGTTGCTCCACTGAGGACATCCTACATCAACAGCCAATAAGCTGACTTCCTGCTCATGGAAGGCAGGTTAGCCAAGTAGAGTCAACCCAATGGCCCTGACCTGGAAACCTTTGAGCAATAATGGGTTCTTGCTAAGTAATGCCATCTTTGGTGCTCATTATACAGCAAGATTATAGCTAATACAAAGGATATGAACTCAGTGAATCTTCAAGTGGAAGTGTTTATAACTGGGGATGTAAGTACAAAATTAAGCCCTGGGCCCTGTTCTGCCAAATCTGTGGGCGTGTGCTCTTGAATAGCAAAGAACTCCCTTCTTAGCTGGAGTTTTCTTGTGGGATGAAAGTAGGCACCAATTTGTTTTCTCCATAATTACTAATAATTACAATTCTGTGTTGATTATCTGGGATAATTTGCCTGCTAATGAAGTCTGTAATTAAGAGGCAATAAGAACATTCTTAAGAACACAGCACCAGTGAGTCTCTGTGTGTTGCCCCTTTTGTTTTACAGCTGGTACGGATGGGAGAACAGTTTAAACTGGGTGAGACATGAAGCCCCTGTGGGAAGAAGCTTTTGCACTATGAGGAAAAGGCGTGTACATGGGCAGCAATGGATCTAGAGCAACATCATCCTGTGGGAGCCTTAGGGATCTACTCATATTCCTCTCTCCACAGTCTGAGAACATAGCAGATGAGCACTTACGTAGAATGTAGCAAGGGTCATAATTCTAGGCTTTCAGGATCTGATTCAAGAACCAAGAATAGTTATAACAAAGAAAATACATAGCTGAGATTTTGTGCTATAATTCAAAACTTTTCTATATGTTTTATAAACAGAAGACTGGACAGAGTCCCTGTCTCTTAATATCTTTCTTATTAAAGTGAGTTGAGAACAGTGAACAAAGGGAGAGACAGTCCCAGATGGAAAGACAAAGAGGTTGGAAGCAGCCCCTGAAAGACATATCCAGGGCAGCCCAGTCCCAAGCAACACTGGCTCTGGATCCACACTAGCAAGCAGGCAAATGCAAGCGCCTCCCTTCCTGAGCCTCAGTGTCATGAGAAGTGACACTGCCTCAGATAATCAGGCACACTCAATAACATGTCAAGCATTCCACTGTGGCTTCGGGGCATCGTTTAGTCACCTCCTGCAGAAGGAAACACAAGGTTTGGTGTGAGAAAACCTGGTGGACATTGAGCTCTAGCTGCAGCACATTTGGATGGGTCTGTGTCCTTATCGCTACAGGGCTCACTGATTCCAGTGGAAATTGGCTGGGTGGGATGCATGCTCAAAGGGGCAGCTCTGCTTCATCTTCTTTCCCACTACTTTCCTGTTCCCAGGCTGAATATTAGACACATAATATGTACTCAGAACTTGTTTATGGAAATAAGGAACTGCAAATTTATTTGAAAAACATAAACACAACAATTTTGTAAACATATTTTTTTTTTATTCTATTTGCTCTTTTGGAGCCTGTTCTAGAAGTTCATCCTAATCTATAACTCAATAGAATTTTAACTTTCTTAAAAATAGAATGTTCTGGTAGAAATGTGTTTTAAATTGGGATCTGTTCCCAGGCGGTGGTGGCACACTCCTTTAATCCCAGCACTCAGAGGCAGAGACAAAAGGATCTCTATGAGTTTGAGGCCAGGCTGGGCTACAGAATGAGTTCCAGGAAAAGTGCAAAGCAACACAAAGAAACCCTTTCTCCCATCACCAAAATAAATAAACAAACAAATAAATTGGGACCTGTATATGTGTATGTGTATGTATAGTGTGTGTACATATGTGTATACTTACACACACACACACACACACACACACACACACACACACACACACACATATATATACATATATATATATGAATCTACAAAATGTATGTGTTTTGTATAAATAAAGAACTAAGCTTTGGGTGTAGGGGATGACTCAGTCAATCTAGAGATTTCTTTGCAAGCATTAGGGCCTGACTTGGATTTGCAAACCTATGTAAAAATGTCCGGTGTTGCAGCGAGCACTTGCTACCCCAGCACTGGAGAGGTAGTCAGCCAGCCTTATCTACTTTGTGAATTCCAAGTCATAGAAAGATCATTAACTAAAAAGAGATGAATGGCATCTAAGCATCAACACAGAAAGAAGGTTATCCTCTGCTCTCTATATGTGCATGTGTGCACTCACACAGGAAATTGTTAAGAATATATCTGGACAAATTTATCCATGTAGTAAGCATGGGAAGCATTCTTATTATAACATGAGAAACATTCTCATTGTCTTAATTCTGTTTTCATCTTAGGGCAAAAATATTTGAACTAAATCTACTAAATTTAGACACACTTCCTGTGTCTCTCATTTGTATCCAGGGTCCTCCAAAACTTCTGTGGCTAATTCTGATCAGCTGGTCGCTAACTCTGCCCCCTGATTAAACTTTATTAACAGTCTCAGTTAAACTTTATTAACAGTCTCAGAGTGACAGTGTGAACAAACATCCTGCATTTCCCCATTTTTGTCTAAATAAAAAGGAAAGGTTTTAACTTTAACATAGTAAAACTATATGCAATAAGAACAATTATCAAGTAAGAATATATTCACAATGCCCAGTGCATTTGTGTTTGGCAAATTCAGAGAAAACACTCTATTATCTAGCCTATTTGGTGAGTCCAAAGTTTTATTCCTAATTCACTTTCTGTCATAACTTCTATTACCAACTGCAAAATATCTTTTAGACCTTAAAACATTTTCTTAGATAAACAACTTAAGCTTTTATGTCTCTCAACCTTATACACTTTAAATCTCTTTTATGAATTTCTTTTTTGAATTTGGTAACAAGGAATACTATAACTATCTAGTCTTCCACCCCATCAGAGACCCAAAAAAGATATAATTACCCACAGGCCTAGAATATCTTACAAATTTTTCTGTGAAGCAAAGATTTTGAAGGACTATCCTACCTTTTCTTAGGAAATTTTGGCAATTACTTTCTTTTGTGCTCTGCTTGTCCTATTTAGATAGTATACTGTCAGCAGTCGAGGCCAGGGTTGTTTCTTACCCAATGGCTAGTTTTGCCACTCCATATGGAGGTTCTTCAGTGCCATTTATCTTCTCTGAAATAAACTAGTGCTGCCTGGAACAGATGTATCTCACTGTCATGAAAAGCCTTATGTTATTAAAACACCTTAAAGGCCATATTCTATAGATCCCTGAAGTGGTTGAAGACCATCTATCTATCTAAAATATATCTCTGTTTGATCTTGAAAACATACCTAATATGAGTATAAATTTGATGGTTATAGATGACTAACTACTAATCTGCATTTCTTTATTATCCTAAATAACTTTCAAGGACTAGAAATCTACATTTTTAAATGAGCTGCATAGGTACAATACCTTAAACAAGAGTAGAAATATATATATATATTATGAAATATATATATTATAGAGTAGAAATATATATTATAAGAAAAATATCCTTAAATTTGTATCAGTGTACAAGAATATCTTAAACAAGAGTAGAAAATATATACAGTATTTTTAAATTTGTATCAATACACAAAATCCATACCAATATAAAATATTTGAAATTAATAGCTGCTTTTTAGTTTAAAAGTAGATTCAATAATCTACCCTTTTATACTATCATTTATATATTCCCCCTTTTACTTTTTGCAGGAGATCCCTGAATCTAATCTCCTTTACTTAGCTTCCTCCCTGACTATGACCAATAACAACTTGTAACCAACCCTACTAAAGATGATAAACATCCATAAGCCACCTATCAACAAAAAAAACCCCACCCATCCCACATCTTGGGAAGATGAGCATCATGTTCTTAAAATTACTTCCTGTTGTCTGGGGGTGATGGCATCTTTAGGAGACCCTGAGAAAATTGAGATAATGGTCAATGTGATGGAAAAATACAGGGCTTATCTGAAGTCCTGGCTGGAGGAGCCTATGAGGCTGGGCCATTTTAGCTAACCACTTTGAAATTGTCCTGAGTGGTTTGTAATCCCAAGCTGAGTTTTGAATGGTGTTTGTCAGTTTAATGGCATTATCACCACCCAGGTAGATTTATCATTGCAGGGTCCCATCATCTTCTTGGAGACATCAAGGGTCATCACAAGGAATGGTCACAGTTCACTGAAGAAAACATTAGGCCAATTTACTCTTTTTCTTGAGACATTTTCTCTTGATGATTCATCCTTCTTCTGATGTCTCATTTGTCCAGTGGTGCTCAGATTCCTTAGTTGAATGCCTTTATTCTCCTGGATACACAAAAGCAAAACCCTGCCTCAACTCTGAATTTGAGGAGTTCCCTTTTTTGGCAGGTTATATCTGGTCAAATGAAAGGTAATTGTTAGTCTTAGAAGTTAGTTTAGACTGAATGGCCATGCTATTTAATGAACTATCTCCTCTCCTAAACAAGAGGTATCTCCTGTTCTATTTTAATCTTTATCAATCTTGATGATATCCATAGTTTTTTTTCTCCTGTGGAAACAAAAGCAAAATCTTTTCTACAACATAGCACATACCTTGTCTCCATTCTGAGGTCAACACATTTTAAAGTGCACAGGCTGATTTAATTCAGCAGTTTTTTTTCTACTATCCAATGTCTTTGCAGCTGTTGTTCCTTTCTCATTAGCATAAAAAATTTAAAGCTAATAGAGCATTTGTGCAATATACCCCTGGGATCTTTATTACCTCTTTCTGCTTATTAAGCATTTTTTAAAAGTGTGATTAGATCTTTCTGTAACTGCATACCCTGTAGGATTGTGTGGTATACCTGTAATATGCTTTATGTTGTAATATGCCAAAAACTGTTTTATTTCACTAGAGACAGATGCTGAAGCATTATCAGTCTTAGTTCAGACAGGTATCCCCATAATAGCCATAACTTCTAGTAAATGTGTAATTAAAGAATCAGCCTTTTCAGAACTTAAAGCATTTGCCCATCGAAATCTTGAATATGTGTCTATGATATAGTGTACATATTTTAATTTTCCAAACTCTGCAAAATGAAACACATTCATTTGCCAAATTTCATTTCTTTTAGAGTATTTTTTGGGTTACTTCCTACAAGTAGTAGAGTTTGATTACACAAAGAACAAGTAGGACATTTCTTTATAATTTTCTTATCTTGTTGCCAAGTAATAAAAAAAACCCTTTTTTCAAACCTTTGCTATTAACACAGTGTTGTTTTTTTTTTTATAAAATTCTGAGACATTTAGCACATTTCTTACCAATAGCTGATGAATTTCATCATTACCTTTTGCTAGAGGGCCTGGTAGACACTTATGGGATCTGATATGTGTTAAATACAAGGGGTGATTTCTATTTCTGATTATTTATTGTAATTGAATAAATAACAAAGTTAATTCTGAATCATCTGGGATAGGTTCAATGATTTCAATATGTAAAGTAAGTCTTTCTACATATTGAGAGTCAGTAACTATATTAAGAAGTCTGGAAAAATCGCATAATACCATGAGAATATTGTAGCATGAATCTTAGAAGGTCTTACTAATAAAATCAAACCCGAGCCAGGTATTGGGGTAAATGCTGGAAGGTCAGAGAAATAGAACAAGCCACAGCTATCTCACCTCGCTGGATCCTCAGCTGGTCTTGCTTCCTCAGACTGGAAGCCTCTATGTCCTCTTATCCGAATGAGTCTCAACTGAACTGCTGCTAGAAGCCTGAATGCTTAACCAGCCCAAATGCTTCTCCAGGGCAAATGCCTCTCCAGGGCAAATGCCTCTAGTTTCTGGTCCTCACGCCTTATATACCTTTCTGCTTTCTACCACCACTCCCTGGGATTAAAGGCTTGCTTTCTGGGATTAAAGGCGTATGTCACCACGCCTGGCCGTTTCCAATGTGGCCTTGAACTCACAGAGATCCAGAGGGATTTCTGTCTCTGGAATGCTAGGATTAAAGGCGTGTGCTACCACTGCCTAACCTCTGTTTAATATTGTGGCTGTTCTGTCTCTGACCCCAGATAAGTTTATTAGCATACACAATATTTTGGGGAACACAATACCACCACAAAATAACATAGAATTCTGCCTTTTGAATGGAATCATAAGGACTTTGAGCCACTTTATTTATTTTTTTCTTGACTTATAACCTGCCTTTCCTGATTTATTTGCATCAGTATAGAATGTAGGCACTCCAGAAATTGATGTTCCTCATGCAATATGAGGAAAGATCCAATTAGTTCTTTGTATAAAATTGAACTTTGTTTTACCTGAAATAAAGTTCCAATTCCTAGAAGCTGAATATTCATCTCCTGAAGAGGCCAATCTGGATGCTGAGATTTTAGTGAAATTATTGTTACATCTGTGTCAACGGAACAACTTCTCATGTCTCTCTCTATGTATCCTGGGTCCTCCAAAACCTTTATGGCTAATTCTGGTCAGCTAATGACTAACTCTGTCCCTTGATTCAAGGTTAAACAGTCTCTGAGTGTCAGTGAGAACAAATATCCTGTGACGGTCATGGGCTAACTCTCTAAAGCTGTAAGCAAGTCCCAACTAAATGAATTATTTTGTAAGAGTTGCCTTGGTTGTGGTGTTTCTTTACAGCAATAGAACAGTAACTAAGACATACTATATTGGAAGAAGATAGTGACAATGACTGATCAGTCAATATTCATGGAGTAGTGGGCAAATAATGTCTTACAGAAGTAATATTTGATCAGATTGTTCTAGGAGATGGAGATTTGGGGGACACAACATTGTAAAAGGAAGACTTGATGTCATGACTTAGAGGCAAGAATAAGGACAGAGCCAGGAGAGGACATAGAATTAATGCAGTCAGGCCACTGTTCAGGGTAGTTAAGAATAATACTAGACAGGCAGAAAGGTGCACATTACAGGATGCTGGGTATTTTCCGGGCCTCAAATCAAATGGCAACAAATCCTTGACTTCTAATGTAGTTAACAATCTCAAATTAATGCTATGCCATACTTCTAAACCCTTGCTCATGTGGATGTAATTTTTTACTACCCTAGAGTGTGGTGATATTGTGTTCCCCAAAATATTGTGCACCCTAATAAACTTACCTGGGGTCAGAAAACAGAACAGCCACTAGATATAGAGGCCAGAAAATGGTGGCACACATGCCTTTAATCCTAGCATTCCAGAGTCAGAGATCCATCTGGATCTCTGTGAGTTCAAAGCCACACTGGAAACAGCTAGGCATGGTAACAAGAGCCTTTAATCCCAGGAAATGATGGCAGAAAGCAGAAAGGTATATAAGCCATGAAAACCAGGAACTAGAGCTGGTTAAGTTTTTAGGCTTTTGAGCAACAGTTAAGCTGAGATTCATTCTGGATGAGGACTCAGAGACTTCCAGTCTGAAGAAACAGGATCAGCTGAGGAAATGGCAAGGTGAGGAAACTGTGGCTTGTTCTGCTTCTCTGACCTTCCAGCATTCACCCCAATACCTGGCTCCAGGTTTGTTTTTATTAATAAGACCCTTTAGGATTCGTGCTACCCTAGGGTGTGTTAAGTAATGATCTACAAAGATGCCCATATCCTTAATCCTGGAATCTGTGCATGTTACTTGATAAATCAGAATAAAATTTGCAGTTGTGATTAATTCAGGAGAGAATGACTACCCTGAATTATCCTTCTAAGAGGGCCATAAAGGATCAGAACCATAGAAATGAAATGTAAAGTGTATTCAGAGGTGGAGCCTTTTGTCCTGACTGCCTGGTCCTAAATAAACACACACAATCTTATATTAATTACAGAATGCTTGGCAGATGGCTCATGCTATTACTAACTAGCTCTTACATTTAAATTAACCAGTTTCTATTCATCTATGTATTGTCATGTGGCTGTGGCTTTACCAGTCCTCTGGCATCTTGCTTCTTAGTTGGCTCCCATCTATGCCGACTCTGCCCTCCTTCCTCCGAGTCCTCAGTTTGATTGTTCCACCTAACCTCATCCTGCCTTGCCGTAGGCCAAAACAGCTTTATTATCAATCAATGAAAGCAGCACACATTCACAGTGTACAGAAGAATCATTCCAGGGCAGTAAGATAGAAGCAAATAGCAAAGAGAGATGCTACAGTCTTGGCACTGAAGATGGAGGAAAGAACAGAGATGATCAGTGTCCTCTAGAAGTTGGTAGATGCACTGAAATGGAGTTTCCATAGTCCTCCCAAAGACGCTTTCCTGCCCAATTGGAATACAGAATAATTGAGAGCTGTGAAAGAATAAATCTGTGCTACAGTAAAACACTAAGCTCATTGTAGTTTCTGCAAGGTCAACTGGAGGCTATTCTACACCACTCTTTGTGTAAGAAGACACAGGCAGTATCTTCCTCACCTTTATCATTTCTTTGAGGAAAGCATCAATGAAGACTCTCAGCTCATCAGGGTTCCTGTCTCTGTGGTGATTGTCAATTATACCAGAAACATATGATTTCAGCTTTTCACAAGTAGCTATTGTTTGGTGTTATCCATAGGAAGATGTTGCAGGGCTAATTAGGGAGAAGAAGATGGTCATGGAGACACCATGAAGTCATTTTATACGTTTCAAGACAGTCTTTACTTTCCTTCTTCACCTCCTACATTAGGACTGTGGGAACACCTGGACTGCTGCTTTCTTTCACACCCACTGGTGGGCATTTCAACAGTCCTATTCCAAATACACAGCCTCAGGCCAGTGAGAGGAGAGAGAGACAGACACAGAGAGAGACAAACAGACAAAGACAGTAAGAAAGACACACAGAGAGAAATTCAGAGAGAGACAGGGAGAGACAAACACAGAGAAAGGCACACACACACACACACACACACACAGAGAGAGAGAGAGAGAGAGAGAGAGAGAGAGAGAGAGAGAACCTTAGACCAAATAACAGGCCTGAGCTATGGAATAAAGCTAGTAGAGTGACAGAGAGAAAGGGGTGGGGCAAGAACACCTGCAAGCCAGGAATCAGGTTTCTGCCATGGTTTCTGTTTCAGTTCCTGCTGGAGTTCCTGACTTCCCTCAATGAGAGACTCTAATCTGGAAGTGGGAGCTGACACAGCCCCTTTCTTCCTCTAAGTTTGCTTTTGGTCATGGTGTTCATCACAGCAGTAGAAAGCAAACTAGAATTGGTGATGGATGTGACAAATGTATGTTGTTTGTGTATGTGAAAACATCATAAAACAATCCAATATTTTGCACAACACATACATGCTTATAATAAGATTTTTAATGAAAGTACTAATGATGAGGAGGAAACAGAATTCCAGACACAATGTAGTTCAGTAATTTTCAGAGAAGTGATTTAGAAAGCAATAGAATTTAGAGATTGAAAGGAGAGGTGTTAAGTTCAGGAGAGACTCATTTAGACAAACTGACCCACACGTAAAGACTTTATTAAAGGAGTTATTAATGCCATGACAGCATGGTAGCATTCTGAAAAGAGCCCAGGTCTGGCAGACAAAACATTGTCCACACACACACACACACACACACACACTCACACACTCACACACACACTCACACATGCATGCACACAAGCATCCATACATGCAGGCACACACACACACACACACACACACACACACACACACATGCACACACACATGTATGCATACATACACATAGACACACATGCATGCACACATACACAATACACATAAACACTCACACAAGCATCCATGTACACAGACACACATACACACATATATTTGAGATAGGGTATGACTATTTAGCTCTAATTATCTTGAAGCTCTCTATATATACCAGGCTGTTTACAAATGCACAGAAATCTGCCTGTCTCTTCTGAGTGCTAGGACTAAAAGTGTGGGATACCATGCCTGGCCTGAAGAGTATACATTCTTACAGATTTCTGGCTTTCCTTTCTTCTAGCACAAGATTCCTGGGGGGAATTCTGATTTCTTGGGGTCCATTGTTTCAATAGTTTAATAGCCACTATAAAGGATAGATGTGTCTCTTTAGAATATATTCATCCCTGCCAGACAGATTACAGTTTTATTTCCATAGTAAAGTAATGAGGATGATTTTATAGGAAAAGAAATTCAGGGCACAAATGTGGTGAATACTGACATCAAATCATGATACTTATTGCTCACCTGGAGCATCACTGGGTTAAAGAGATATTTCTGTCTTACTCAGGGTTAGTTAATGTTTTTGGATCAGATGATATTGTTTATATGATTTCACATAGCCTAATGGAGGTTATTCTGGATAAACCCAGTCCGAAGATAGGCTACAGGAAAGGGTATATAGATATAACCATCAGAGTTGTTATCAATAATGAAGTAGGAGGTTCAGGATGAGTATAGAAAACATTTTGAATTGGATTTGAAGAATTATGGAGGAAATAGTCATATGTGTTCATGGAGAAGAGGAAGTAGAGGTTAAAGAATGAGAGAAAAGGCATCATCAGAGAAAGCAGTGCCCGTAAGACCCCAGTTCCTTTGGGTGTTTTGTTAGGTTGAAGGAAGTTTTGGAAGAAAGTATTATTTGGCTTATGGTTACAGTTTGTACCTCCAACAAGCCGGATTTGGTCACTGTTCTCAGTATACCTAGTATCAGCCAAATTAACAGAGATCCAGTGACCACCTTGCACTCAAAGTCCGTCTTTGGGTTCTACCTTAAGGTCTCCTTCTGATGATTGAAGGAGTTCCCTTGATGTCAGATCTCACTTCTCATCCCTATAGGTGGTGTCTGTTTACCTTTACCTGCTTTCGCCAAGAATCCTGTTGGTTTAGTCAGAGTCGATGTTTCCTTTTGATGATTTTCCACCTAACAATTCCCCCACTCTATTCCTCTGCAAATCCCCAGGAGTTCATCCAGGCTGTATTTGAAATTGATCCCAGTTCAATACCAAGACATATTTTCTAATTTCCCTGGAATAAACTCTGCCACTTTAAGCACCTTTCAACTCTGGGTTGCTTTGATAGGAGAAACCTTCTAAACCCCAACTCTCCTATGAAGCAGAAGAGGAAAATGGATCCATGGGCCTTATAGAGTCCCTGGAGTGCTAAGAACCAGTGTCACATAGAGAACTATATCTGCATGTTGGCTGAAGTCTGCAAGTTTGGTAGTAGTGGGCTATGTGATCTCTCTCCAGCAAACACTTCAAAGCCCTTTATGACAAGGGTATGATACTCTATGCAACCCTGTGGGCTCAGTTGGCACAAAGACAGATAAGGTCTCAACAAGGGACTGCTTGGAGGGCTAATGCATTCTGCAGAGCGCTGAACCTGTTTCCTTGTAGAACCCAGGACCACCATTCCAGGGCTGGTATGGCCTTCAGTGGCTTGGGCCACCCCTAATCGGTCACTAATTAAGAAAATACCCTAGACCTGCCTGGACTGAGTCCACCAGGTTGATCTCAATCCTCGGGGGAGTCTTTGCCCTGGAGGAGATGGAAATGGGGGGTGGGCTGGGGGGAGGGGGTGGGGCGGGAGGAGGGAGAACGGGGGAATCCATGGCTGATATGTAAAGTTGAATTATATTGTAAAATAAAATAAAATAAATTCAAAAGAAAAAGAAAAGAAAATACCCTACAGGGTTGCCTACAGCCCAATTTTATGGAGGCATTTTCTCAGTTGAGGTTCCCTTCTCTCATTTGACTCTAACTTGTGTCAAGTTGACATAAAAACTAGTCATCACACCTTCCTTTGAGGATCTCATGTAGGTGCACTGCTACTGTGATTCAACACTGTAGTGGTCATGTCACACCACTAACCAGCCCTCAGAGTTCTCAGGGCTATGTTTTTCTTATTTATTAATGAAATTTCAATATCTACTAGTCTTCTGACTGTTTTAGAGTAGAACAGAATCACTTTTTAAATATTCCTATATAACAGATAACTCAGACATTATAATTTACAGTTTAATCTGTGTACCATTGCATGATTCCATTAGATAGTTCCTCTTTCTCAGTATGGTTTCATAAAAGGTAGGTTCCCAGGTGGGGTGGTCATGTCTTCAGCGTTCTATGTCCACCATATATACTCACTGATTCATGATGACCTACCCATTCTAGCTTCTCTGACCGACCAACTCACCCTTGACCTTTTCTTTTTCACCTGCAGCACTTTCCCTTCAGTGTAAATTTTGTGTCCCATTCTCGGAAGACTGAGCAAGATACTAAGCAGCAATTATTCATGACCTTTGCATAAGTTCCTGCCTCCAGATTCGTGCCTGGTTTGAGTTCCTGCCTTGGCTTCCCTCCCTGGACTGTGGCTCAGGAAACGTAAGCCAAATAAACCCTTTACTCCCCAAGCTGCCTTTGATCATGGTATTTCATCATAGAAATCATAACCCTGAGACAGAAATTGATACCAGGAGTGGGGTATTGCTTTGACAATTTTGTTTTGGGGAGGATTATGAAAGAATTTTGGAACTCTGGGATAGAAAATCCATTGAGTGTTGAGAGCTCAGTGGGTTGTTCAATAAGACCTTGGATAATAATGCTGAGACCAGCAAAGATGACGGAGGCCTAGCTTGTGAAGTTCAGTGGGAATTTTAAAACTTTTATTAGGCTATTAGGATTTTGAATTAAGAATTTGTGGTGTCTGGTCATCTGAGGCTGAAGAATCAGCCTTCATTATCAAGAGACCAGTACAAGTGAAACAAAATCTTTGTTTTGCTGGGACAACCTATGCTGGTCAGATAGAGTAATAAATTAGCAGTGATGAAGAACAGACCAGCACCATTGATGTGAAATCTTCTGGGGGATGTTTCCTTAGAGTCTGTGCACAGAAGCTCTGTTCCAGAGGTGGCCCATGTTGTACCTCATGTTGGTAGCCCAGAGTTGGTCATGTGTAAGATTCTCCTAGGTGATGCTAGTTTTGAAGGCATGAAGGGATCATGGAGAGCAGCTGAGCCTTGAAACTATAACATGTCAGGAGAGGCCACTGGTGAAAATGCAACCTCAGTAGCAGTTGAAGATCCAGGATTAAAGGGGTCATGCAGAGAAGATGAAGCTTGGCACCGTGAAGAAAGTCCAGGAGAGGTACTGACCAAAGTGCAGCTCCGTTACTGCCAAGGTCCAGCCTTGGCTCAGGTTCAGGTCCTGAGACAGGGAAGGGGCATCGGTACAAGGAAAACTTCTGACCACCAAGTGGATTGCACTCAAGTGGTCCTGAATAGCTGAGGTTGTCTTTATTTATACTTATATTTTTGTTGTTGTTTTGTTGTTGTTTTTTAACTAGAGTTACATGAACAGCTTTATTATTGGCTTCTATTTTTGACTTTAAGAAATACATCATAATTTAAGGAATACATTGTGATCATTATAAAAGCCCCATTATTCCCCTTTATGCTTCCCCAAAATACACCTTCCCCCCTTCTGCATAACCTTATTCTAGATATAGAGTTCAGCATTTTTGCAGGTTTAATATTTATATCGAGCCAGAACCATCCTGCTCTCACAGCACTTATGTCAGCTGGCAGCTACCTGTGGTTAAAAAATTGAAAAGTAATAGATGTGAGCACAATGCTTTAAGGACAATATTCAAACCCAGACAATTCTTTCATGTCTTTAAGATATGTTTTTATACAGTTTCCTTTTCTACAAGAGGGCCCCATGTCTCAATCTCTCTGTAAAAGTCAAGGCTTGATAAAGCACTCTTTCCCCATCTCACTGTATCATACTTCTTCCACCAATATAAGCTCCTATGTGTGGTAAAGATTGATCTATCCATCTCACATGTTTCATTGTATTTTTTCCTCTTAGATCATATCAGAGCCTACCAATGATTTTATGCTTGGTGTCCAGGGAACTTACTCTCAACAGTTGGCACTATGTGTATTGCTGAAGCTTTTTCCCTATTCTGTGTATGCATGCCTTACTCTCCTCCCCAGAACTGTGAGACATGGTTAATACTTCAAGTGTCATTTTCTCATTTGTATCTAACTATCCCTATTGAGTCAGAAAAGTTCCCAGGATTGGGAGTTGTAGTAGTAACTCCAGATAAAAGATTTAAGAAGCATTAGCCCCCCCATTGAATCTTAGGGGAAAATATCCAAGAAAGAGCAGAATTTCCAGGGCAAATTACAGCTGTCGCATGTGTGAATGACAAAGTAAAACTAAAAACCACCAAAGAATCACCAATATAATGAGGGAGAATAGAGCCTTCAAGCTGCATGAATTTTGCAAATTCCTATGTGTCCCATGGACTACTGGTCCTTGCCAAGTGAGAGTTCCTTTCCAAAAGTGCCTTGACCTCAGAGAACCTATTGGACAGGTAGTCATATGCTAATCTGAGACTAGGCTGCAGGACTCCCAACAAGTTACAGAAGGAGACCTCAGCATTTTGGAGATGCCAGTGCCATAGGATAACTACCAGGGACAGCAGCAGCTGTGGACTGGAGCCATCTTAAGCCTAGAAGATAAGTTTACTGAGCTATTATTAGGTGTACAAGCCCTTTGGGGAACCCCAGAAAATCATGAATGGATTCCAGACATTGGACACTGTAGCAAGAATTGTTAGAAGGTCTTATTAATAGAATCAAACCTGAGGCCAGTTATTAGGGTGAATGCTGGAAGATCAGAACAAGCCACAACTACCTCATCTCGTCAGTTCCTCAGCTGATCCTCTTTCCTCAGACTGGAAGCTTCTGTGTCCTCATCCTAATGGGTCTCAGCTGAACTGAGAACAGCCTAAAAGCTTAACCAGCCAAAAGCTTCTAGTTTCTGGTCTTCACGCCTTATATATCTTTCTGCTTTCTGCCATCACTTCTTGGGATTAAAGGCGTGTGTCACCATGCCTGGCTATCTCCAATGTGGCCTTGAACTCACAGAGATCCAGAGGGATTTTTTGCTTCTGGAATGCTAGGATTAAAGGTGTGAGTGCCACCATTTTCTAGCCTCTGTATCTAGTGGCTGTTCTGTTCTTTGACCCCAGATAAGTTTATTAGGGTGCACAATATTTTGGGGAATATAATACCACCACAGGACACTGAGTTATTTACACAGTTGGATTTTGATTTTGCTTTGTTCAGATTGAGATGGTGCCCTAGTTCTTCCCTCTTGAAGCAGGAAAGTGTTTAATTTATTTTTGATTATACAGGAGCCTACAGTTAAGGGACTTTGAAATTTTAAAGAGATTTTGAACTTTAGAAGACACTTTGGAATTTTAAAGAGACCAAATTTTGAAGTATTTGAATTTTCAAAGACTGTGGGACTTTTAAGTTTGTAAAATGTTTTATGTTGTGATGTTGATATTAAGGTGTCATCTTGGGGATGAACATGGAAGGAAAGGTTAGAGCTTAAATGTGATGTGTTTGTGTGTCAAATTGACAAAGGGTTAATTGTGCTGGCTAGTTTTTATATCAACTTGACCCAAGCTAGAGTCATATGAGAGGAGGCTGTAGGCAAGCCTTTAGGGCATTTCTTAATTAGTCATTGATGTGGGATGGTCCATCCCATTGTGGGTGGTGTCACCTCTGTACTGGTGGTCCTGAGTTCTACAAGAATAGTGACTGAGCATGTCATAAGGAACAAGCCAATAAACGGGAATCCTCCATAACCTTTGTATCAGCTCCTGTTTCTAGACTCCTGCCCAGTTTCAGTTCCTGCCTTGACTTCTCTCAACGGACATGTAAGTCAAATAAATCCTTTCCTCTTCGTCTTAGTGTCCTATTGCTATGAAGAGACACCAAGACCAAGACAACTCTTATAAAGGAAAGCCCATAAGTGGGGCCTTTCTTCCACTTTCAGAGGGTTAATTCATTATCATCATGGTGGAGAGTGTGGTGGCAGGCAGGAAGGCATGGTGCTGGAGATTGATCTGAGAGCTTTATATCCTGATCCACAGGGGGAGAGAGAGAGAGAGAGAGAGAGAGAGAGA